>JTDE01000493.1:204199-247865 GCA_014338405.1 Paragonimus skrjabini miyazakii
CCTTGTACGGTCATCACATGAAGCTGTGAATGGCGTTGCTTAGTATTCATCCTCCAGAATGATGTCTTGGTATTAATGTTGTGCGCAGAGAGATAAACGTTTCCACATTCAGCGAGTATTTTTGGATAATGCATCTGTGCCTCATGGCAAATTTGAAAAAGTCTGCCATGTGAAGTATGCTGTTATTTACATACAAAGGTAATCACTATGGGCTGAATGAGTTGTTGCACATTGAGTAGTAAATTAGAGTACCAAATTGTATACCAGTGTTGTGACCGCAAAAGACGCTTGGCGTGAGAACCCGTTTACTGTGCCAGCGGCCGTACAGGTCATGTCAAAAATCAAACCACAAACGCGCACACTCATTTGCGCGTTAGACATGCATTCACATACGTCATTGTCATTCGCCATGATGGAACTTCTGCCGTAGCGCGTACACACTATTTCGATAGTCTCTTCTTGTCCTTCGTCTTCCTGGCGTTAACAGCTTGCCCTTCTGTTCCTGAATGTCTCCTGTGGGTAACATACTACTTGTGAGAAGTGTACTACTCACAACGAAACTGCCTGTCATACAACACCAGTAGCCTTAATTGTAGTGCGAAATTATCCTCAGCTTCTGCCTGAATGATAAAACAGCGGAATAGGAAGGTTAGAAACAACAGTACTGACTATCCAACACTCGCTTCACTTGAACCATTCTGACCGATAGATTGAACTGTTGCGTGAGTAGCGCTCAGTCGGCCAAGTGGCATTAGTACAATGAGGGCAGGAGACTGAGTGCAGTGACTTCAAGTTGGCAGCCTCGTCCTACTTTTCGCTTACCTAACGCAGATGGTTGACCTCAATGGCCTAGAATGTGCAAAGAAGTGAACAGTGCGTCATTCGATCAAGGAAAACTACTTACCATGGGACACCGTTTTGCATTTTAAAAAAAGTGCAGCTGGAGCGAAAAACTTTAACGTACGGGATTTTCGAAGTCCTAAAGGTTTCATAAACTAAACTGAGTTGCTATGTACGTCATCGTTTCATAGTAGTGCAGTAGTTGACCATAAATGAGAAGGCATGTTGATCCCAGGGTTATTTAGATTTTTTATAAGGAGGCTAATTTGAACAGGGAAGGTAACAACGCCATAGTACACGACTTAAATTTACTTTTGCAAGCATTTATGACGGACCGCTAACTTTACGAAATAAACTCCGGACGACAAAACAAACAGCATGGAAATGTCATCGAAATGTCTGTCACAGTATGGCCACCACCACTGTCGGATTGGTTGACGGATGGCGAACAGTTCTCTAAATACACCGGATGCGTCAGCGTTCGCCTTTGCGTATCACTCGCAGTTTGTAACTGCAAGTGAAACATATGGCTATATTTTAAATTTCAAGTTCAAAATCTACTGTGTTTTCTCCCGCTAATCTCCTCCACCTTAACGCTATCCATTAAACGATTAATCGTCTAGATTTACCACATCGAAGCTTACAGACAGACCGCCACCCTAGCTATCTCATCAACGTGAATCGTGCAAAGGCCGATCGTTCAAACGATTCCTAGTTGGCTCATGGTGACCACTACTGGGCTTGTTTCCGTTTTGTACTTAGCATGTATCCCGCACGATGGATTTCTTTAACTCTACAGTGTTACGCGCTGAGGTAAGAAATCGAGAACACTAGAAAAATAATAGTCTGGAGGGTAATAAACAATTCCAAGTTATTGGAGAAACACAACACCATTTTATGGAGGAGCAGCAATATGTATGACTGCTGTTGGACGACGGGCGTTTCTGCATTTTGAATAGCCAGTTCGTTGTTACGTTCCACGACCTTACATTGGGCACCTCAGTTGTTTGAATCTGATACGCATTTAAGCAGCATCTGATCACCGTCACCGACCGCCATCCAGCTTGTGGGTGGGTTCTGATTGGCTGAACATTTTTCAATCAGGAAACTGCCCCAGTCCACTTTAATTGCACGCGCCGAGTCGTAAGTCTGACAACCGCAGAAACGTCATCATGCGGTGTACTGTCGATTGAGGACAACATTGTGGACGAAGCACCAACTGCGACGAAGATTTGTGTCAAATTCCTATCGGTTGCTTGTTGTGTTCCATTGGGGCGGTCACTGTTTTAGCTAACTTTGTGGAGTTTATTGACTCGTACTATCGTTTGTCGTCATCGTGGGAATTGAATTTTGGATCCTGAAGACATATCTGTTATCCGTAAACAGTATGTCACAGTAAGAAGTAGAACTATGACCTGCACAACTGAGACGTAACAAAATGCTGTATGGCTTAGTTGAACTTAGTGACCACTCCGTAAACGTACTCTGCGCCATGAGCGTTCAAAGTTTGAATGTGGGATGATTCAGCATGTATTAGTTTATCTGAATTCTTACCTCATACTGCATTGGATCAACCCGACACGCCTTACAATTGAATCGGTGCGTGAAGTTTGACTGTATATCACAAATGAACAGTTGTGTTCACCAGAACGGGGATGCACACACTGTCTATGTTTTAGGTTTCAGCTTAGTTTGGACCACCCTGCAGGATCATAAAACTGGGATCGGCACTAAACGGTTCAAATTTACGGTGGAAAAACTGCCATATCCTCAAAGTTTGTTTGCGTGACAATGGCTGAAGCGACTGGTAGCCGTGCAAGTTCCAAAGTGCTACTCCTCACTGAGGTTTTTTGGGTATTGCTTCGGATTCAGAAACATTGTACTCGCATGTGGACTTGTGTTTCTTGTGAGCTCATGCATACGCTACCATCTCTCACTGAGCAGTAGATGAAGCCCGCTGGAAACAGTTTATGTTACTGTCTCCAGGCCAGTTGATCCATGAATATGTGCCAAGCCTTGTTCCATCAACCAGCGCGACAAACGTGACATCAGATTTTTGTGCTTCAAATCGGCCAACATTCCGGGAGGGCCGTTTTGGATGCCTAGCGTGAGATACTTCGTTGGTTATCCAACAGCTTAAGCCGTAATCACATAGAAGAGAGAAAAGTGTTACATCCTGACTGAATACTTTTGCTGGATTAACGTCGACACTCTTGAAAATACTGGCGAAGTGGATTAGTCTCTGTAGGATGGTTTGCATCATCAGAGTTAGAGAGTGATTGGTTAAAAATAACTACAATATGCTGTATTCAAAAAGGCATGTAAGAACGTCATCCGTTTAACATTGGAGATTGTTCTAGCTCTACATTTCGTCAGTCGCTTCTTCTTTGATTTGTGACAAACCAAGTCATACAACAGGATGGCATTCAAGATCATATTACTATGTGTGAAAGCTGCAGAATTTCCACATTCCCAAATCTCTCACTTTTGCGCTAGAAACTACCAGATCGATTGTCAACCCTGTAAATGGATTGGATTGGATGATACACGGTCAACTACTGATTCAGGAAAAGCCACAATCCAATCACTGTCAGCCAATTGAGTGTACCAGTTGAGTGATTAATCGAGATGTCACTTAGATGCAGTATCAAACCTTTTTATAAAGAACGCTAGAGCAGAAGAGACTTCTTCAGTGTCTCCTGCTAAAATGAATGAGTAGCAGACATGGTCGGACCGATCACCAGAAAAGCTGAGGCATCGGGACCATTCAGATCTTTTCATCTTACTGTAGCTTCCTGTCTATAAAATGAGCTGTGTAAATTCAATAAGACTAGAATCGACTGGCGCCAAAAATGCTATCTTTATGCTTTCATTCTGGGAGGCAGTTAATTTTCAACGACCTTCACTTGCTGCAGAAACTGATTGATTTCGTCAATTGACCAGTGAACCGATAGCTCATTTAATCCACGGTAGTTATGACTGAGTATGCATGGTCTTGAAGCATTTTACACCTCGCGTTACAGAATTTTCCAAGCATCACGGTAAACTGAATGAATGAAAAGTCCGGACGGGATGAGTATTGAAAAGTCATCGTTACGGGCACAAATGAGTGAGGAAATGGGTTGTATCAGAAAGGGCTCTCTGACCTGTTCCGATAGGGATAATCACCTGTGAGCAGATAGTACTGTACTACCTGTCTAACAATGACATAAGCAAGATCAACAAAACGTGGTCGTTCGTGCGACATGCTTATTCTGTAGTAAGGGGGATGCCAATAATTCGTCTCATTCGAATAACAATCTCAGCTTACCTTAATCTCACGACAGCATTCTAGAATACAAAAGTTTATAGGTTAGCCAGTGTACCCCCTTTTCTTATAATCTGGAAGCAATCAGCTGTTCTTCATCGACCTGTAAACTAACAAGCAACTACCACAGTCCTAAGAAGTGTTGGGAGATGATTCTAGAGGGAGCTGTTTTCTGGTACTATCGGTGAAACAGTGAACAGTTGTATTTGTTCTTGTTGGGTCGTGAGTTTGGAGACCAACCACGAACGACTGATCGATCTTAGCCTGTACGAAAGAAAAGCACACTAGATAAACCAATCTACGTACAGTCCGGCACTTTTGGTGGTCGTACGCCGTGGTCTAATAACAAGGGATGGTCGAGCATGCTCATATTCATTCATGGGTCATATGTTCGGATCTCTAATACACATGAACGCTGATGTGATCCAGAACGTTTGAAAAAGTTATTCATAACGTCGTTGGTGGTCACTGAGACTAACAGACTCCAAAAACACTCAACGTGTATCAAATCATATCAGCAACAAGTCGTGTTTCTTCCCTCATTCTACACCGGAGGCATCAGACAGGAAGCCTCGTGCACTGTCCTGTTAGTGTACTCTACACTTCGAGCGTAATAACCACTGTGCCAATTTAGCTCAAAGACAATACACGGTCGTAGTTTTCAAAAAGAAACCAGATGTTGAGTGGGGGAATAATTAATCACCACTGTTCCATGAATATCATCCAACTTTGATAGCTCTCGATTACTACATGAGTATTCTTCTGATCAACCGACCGTTTCTGAGCTGTTTGACATATCATCTGAACTGGTATTCAGGACTTCGGGCTGAATATTCGTTCGATAGAATCATGGTTTAAACAGTGTGGTGACATAAGGGTTTGGTCTTTTCTCATAAGTGAGTGAACTTTTGTTCACAAGAGATCCTCAAATAGTCCGTTCGTTCATGTAGCGTGATGATGACACTGAAATATGGTGCATGTTCCTTACTTCTGTTTGAACAGCAACTTGCTTTATAGAGACTAGTTGCTGTGGACTGTGTGTAATGTTTCGTGTTGATCGTGTTAGTCTTATAGGATAACTTTTATATACTGTCTCAGCATCCGAGGTTTTTCCCTTATGGATCAGGGAATTCAATCGAGACCTTCTTATTTCTGAGAAAAGTGCGTATAAAAATGAAGAGCACCGCTCATGGTTGGATACTTTGTGTTGGATCGGAATCGGACAGTCAGTTTCGCGCTCACACGCCCACGCAATCACGCGTCCTAACTTATGCCAGATAAATCATGCAACAAATTAACCAATCACGTGTACAAATGTTTGCCGATTCGCCAATTAGTTATTGATCGCTTGTCTTTGGTTATTCATCCTTTATATGCCTGTACCACGGAACCAATCGATACACTTTGTACTTGTGTCTTACACACTCGTGTTCTCCTTAACCGAGCGGGGCGATTTAACACTTTGAAACATTAGAGTGATGTATTCATGGTTGGGTCCAACAGAACGTCATCCAGACCTACTGCATAACCATATTCTGGGGAATCCGAAGGGGCGATTTCCCTTGCCACCCTAATGAGCGATGTTCATTTCATTTCATTAATTCATAATACAGCAGCCATGAGCCTGGTCAAGAGATAATGTGGCCCGGACAGTTGCTAACCACAACGGTGACGTGGGATACTCCGAGAAAAGAAAATATCAAAAATACTAAAATCCGGCTAAACAAGTTTCGATAGCATAACTAGAAATGCCCTGGATGCGGGCTTGTAAGTGACTGCTGAACACAGACCATTTCTGTCAGCGTTTTCAGTGATCGCGTGGTCTTCGATCGATTGGGTGACACATGTCCACTTTACACAACGGAAGAGTCGGAATCTTCCTATTGCGTGACCACATCGTTACTCAACCACTAGGCGGGTCTCACCCGACGGTTTGTGATCTCAATAACTAATACCTTGTACGCAAAACGCTAAGCTCTTCTGCGAATCACCTGACGCAGCCAGTGTTCCGTTAACTCATATAGTAACCTAGTTTTCGTGTATGGAGAGCAAGTGCATTCTTTCTAGTGTTTTATAACAGGCGGTTTCGTTTTGAGTAGTATACTACTCACAAGTAGCATATTATTCATAAGCGACATTCAGGAACAAAAGAGCAAGCTCCGACGCCAGCACAACGCCGGACCAGAAGAGACTATCGGAATAGTGTGTACGCGCTCTGGGAGAAGTGCCACCATGGCGAATGACAACGTACTTCCACCCAGTGTATGTGAATGTATGTCAGCCGTGCAAATGAGCGTACGCGGTTGTGGTCCCATGTTAAACATGACCTGTACGAAAGTTCATGCAATAAACGACTTTGCAGGCCAAGCGTCTTCTGTGGTCATAATACAAGTACTGAAATGTATATTTTGTAACTGTTTGAAACGAAGTACCTTTTAAGGGTCAGTTTAAAATAACCGCTTCATTGTAACAGTGAAAAAATCAAAGACTTACGTTACACAAATAGGTATTCAGCCAGTTTGTAAATGTTTTCTTCTGCACTCTTTCCTGTTCCGCTGTATTTGAAAAACGAATTAAACAAAGAACTGTTGAATTACATTGTCGTCAGAGCATTAAACTTCATGTAAATTTCCGTTTTCCATGTAATTTTAAATCGTTTGATTGTTCAACTTACCACAAGACAAGTGTTGAGATGGTTTTTAAGGTTTTACAATTAAAGCTGTTCTAGACTATGTTATAAAACGTTTTTAAGTGAAGTAAGAGCATCTGATACAGTTCAGACTTCAATTCTTGACAGAGTAACGGCCAAGTTGTCTTAGTCGATTAATCACCGGCAGTTTAATCTGACCTGCATGAAATAACTTCCATTGACATTGAATACATGGGCATAACTTTTTCACAGAAACCAATCGATACTGACGGAACCTACAATATGTGTGTCGAAGGGGCATTCTTGGGTAGCTACTGCTCTGAAATACACCCGCATTCACCGTGGACTCGTGAACTGATAGAACATGTCGATGTGAATGTTTAAGCACGAGGGCACGTAGTAACGAACACACTTCACCGAACGCATGGTATAGGGAACTCAGGTTGTAGACTGCCAGCTTATGCTTTACATATGTGTACTTTTGTACGCAGCACCGATACGAGTGACCCACGTTGTCAATCGTTCTGATAAAACTTCATATTTCCCTGCTGCCGGATGACTTGTCTCGAGACACATTTCCTAAAAGAGATTTGCCTTCAGAAATAAAGCGGAATATGTGGTCATGAAACTGATTGTAAATCGGTGTAACTGGTATACGCCCACCCTCCTCAGGGGCGCTTCAGTACTCAGTCGTAGTCAAAAGGTCAGTCAAATTTCCTTCACCAACCAAGCACATTCACTCAGAGACCGGTTAAAAATAGGACAATGGTATTGCTGCGAAGTGTTACTTGGTCAAAAATGTAAGAATCATTTTACTGTAGGCTATGCATTTATTCAGTGGTTCAACTGGGTTCGAACTGGTATGAGTCTCGATAAGGTTTTTTGATAAAATTATTCCAACAGCTTATCTGGGAAAAGGTTGTGGAACTAAATTAGTTCGGAATCCACAGATAAAAACTTAGTTAATGTAAACGATTCATAAAAATGGAATGGAATCACTTATTTGATCGACATTATCCACAATGCTGTCCTCTGGGAAACCTGTCAAATTTGGATAAACAACGATTACCCAAGATGTTAATACCATTCACGAGCAGCCACAGTTGTACCCTAATGATGTGCGCATCTACTGGTGCGTTAGACCATAGCGTTACAATTTCCATTTGCCTGGACAAGAGTGACGTACCGACGTTCCTTTAACCAGGCCTACAGAATTTGATCAATGAAGCTGAAGTCTAAAAGGACCCGACGGAATGTTCAGTCACTACAGTAATGAATAAATAATCTTCCAAAAGCTAGGTGAATGACACAATGCTTTGGATAGGTAATTGTTCAACCTTTTGTCCATGTCGAGTAATCTTCGTCGGACGTAGTGCAACAGGAAAAGCTATGAAATCCTAATCAATATATGTTGGATTGGACGTGATAGTTCAGCAGGAAGTCTTACTGTCAGGGTCGGAAATGACATCATAGATAAGCAATATTTGCATCCAAGGTTATTGATTAATGACTGTCACCGAAGAGAGGGTTTTCCCTTAGTTACGGTTGCTAGACGCACTTCTAATTTGTGATATACACGTAGAAAGCTGGTGAGTAAAAACTACAGTCTACCAGTGGGTTCTCAACATGTCATATATGTAAACATTGCGATTTACTCTTACCAATCGCCAACGTAAAACTAGCAAATTTTATACAAACTGCATATAGCAACGACAACTGTACCAAGCTCGAAAACCCCGGTTTCATCGATCGCTTAACACGTCTTAGCAACCAGTTACCTAATTGACTCTGTCAAATCGTCCAACATATTGTTACATAATCGCAGCCCGAAACTGTTAGGGATTAGTGAGGCAATGCTAATCAAACAACATTTGCCAGTTTTATGTGCACAGAAGGAGCTGACGCAATAAATCTCCTTGCCGTGGAATTGATTGAACTATTAGCGCGTGAAAGGTCAGAAATATGTGGTTGGTTCATTCAATTGCTGTTGCTATACGCAGTTTGCATAAAATTTGTTGATTTTACGTTGGCAACTGATGAGACTATATCGAAATGTTAACATCTCGCAATGTGTGTATTCTCTTTGTTCTGACTAAATGGATTAAAGAGAACTCAGTGTTTTAAATATGTAAACGGCGGTTTCGTTCACTGTGATCAAGTTTTAACAATTGCATACGGTATCTGAACATTATATACGGAAATGAGAACAAATCAGACAGGTAATCAAAAATCACAGACGTGGATTAGACAACAATCCACCGGGGAAGAGTGAGAGTGCTGTCAAATACATGAGAGTTTCACACGTGCTTATCGTGACATGTACTGTCGACTGCGTCCAGCCATTTACGCTTTCTCAGGTAGTGGTTTGTTAATGGTCAGACAAGGGAAGTGGAAGGTCTGTACAAACTGTTTTTGCACATACAGACATTGGTTGTAGGGTCGGATAGGAACACATCTTGGAACAATTAGTATTCTAACAGCTCTGGAATGGGCTTTTTATACCTTTTGGATGATTCAGAATGCTTTATCGCGCTATGTTAGATAGCCCAATCAACTGGAAACTAATCGTGTTAGAAGTGGGCTTTCTCAAAATATGAGAAAGCTATTTCGGGGATGTCCACGAATGTTTTCCGATAACCACTCTAGTATTCTCTCAGCCCATTGGGCTTGAGAGAATGATTACAAAATGATAAAGATAACCATAGTAAGCTATCTTCGAGATGTGCCACCAATACTCGGTAGATGTTGAACTATCAGGTGATTCTCAATTGCATTCGAACTTTGAAGGCCGGTAATCATGCTAATAACTTCGTCATTTTGTGATAGAGTGAGAAATATGAGTTTAGTCCATATCTGACTGATTTCAAGCTTTAGTTTCGGTTGCTTGTTGCTATCTGGAAATCTTCAAGAGTATCCATTATCATAGACTTCTCAGAAAGTCTCATCAGAAGAGGAGCACTAAACTCCAGTTCCGTTCGTAGTAAAGCTGATCATTAATTCGTGTTCGTTCCAAGCATTCATGAAGCAACTCTGTTGACCACTGTGTCGTTGACCTCAATTTAAGCACAACCGTGGAGATAACCATCGTCTGATGTGCAATCTCATTCTCATGTGATACCCCTTTTTGCATTGGGAAAACTTCGAACTTTCTGCACGGTTAGTTAGTGTAGCAACCATAGTTACCGTGGCTTAAGTTGTCTCGTTCTCACGCCATTTGGTTGTCCATGTGTCATTCAGCCTACCACATATTACACGAGGTGAGCACCCGGGTTTCATTAGTCGGATACCTTTAAATAAGTATCTATACTAGTTTTGTGTCTACTGACCTGTGAAATTGGCAATGGCCGTGAAGGATTTTCCACTAAATTTATACTGGTTTGGTCAGCCACAAAAACGTTGTCAACAGATCTTGACTTTTGCAGTCCTGGCTGAAAAGGTTGTGGAGTCGACACAGCACAATTGCGTGCAAATTATGAGCCTCGTTCGTTTACGAGTACTGCTCGCTTTTCCCCATTGCCTCGATGGAAGAAACAGTAACTGTCCAATCAATCATTCCACGATTATGACTTTCTTTTAGGTTGAGATAATAAATCCTTGAACGTAATGAGCGTAATGATTATTGGTGGGTAGTAATAGATTTTGGTTTTATATAAAGTTTACATCATTCACAGTTAGTGGCAGCTTTCATTTTTCCACAGAATTTTCAACCAGCTCTGTTCGAAAATCTTGACAGAAGTTGTCGAAAAATCGGTGTTTGTGCAAGTGACCCCTAGTTAGTTCTGAAGATGCCATAACTGACAATAAATGAACGGAAGCTAGGAGTAAATGGAAATGCTGTGATTAGTAGATTCTATAAACGCTTAATTTGCCTCAAGAGTAAGCAAACATGGTTTGATGGAATGAAGCCATTGAACGGGAATTTATTCAGATAGCTAGCATTCTTTGACAAACGGATTAACCCAAAAGGCATATGATAGAACGACCACTGTGCCATCTGGTTGTCCAAGTGAGGAAGAACCATATCTATTCACGAATGTGTGTGTATGCGAAAGACAAATATGGTTGTTTATTTTCTCGCCTTTTGTTGTGCAACAGAATACAGCGGACGCACAAGCATGTGGCTTGATAAACTGATAAGGTAACAACATCCACCGTGATCTTAGAGTGGGGTCAGAAAATCGCCGAGAACTTGGCAGACAGAAGTAATGGTGTGAACCCTAGTCAATATTCAACGTCAGCCGTAAACCCCACAGGCAACCATTTAGGTCAATGGGGTTCTAAAACGTTGTACCAGAAGAAGAGGTAACGATTCGTCTACTTCATTATGCGACTTGCTTTCATAGGAAATAAATCCAAGGCTTCAAACTTCATTGTCTCTAAACCTTCCTGTTTATCATCAGTCAGGACATTCACGTTGATTTGATATTGATGATTGTCTTAATCGTCCTGTTGGTGGATAGGCTCGAATTGACTGTTTTCTCGCTGTCCAGTCGTAAATGATATATCTTCCTTCTTAATCATTGTATGGTATTATAACTTTCTTGAAACCACATGCTCACCAACACGAAGTTTATGAGTCAGAACCTCTCAGGTTGTCTAAGGTCACCAGAAGTGAAAGAACGATTGTGAGTTATGATTTCGTCAACGCGTAAGTATAAGTTAAACCAGACGAACAGATAGCAGCTAACGAAAAAAGGATATCATTAATGAACTGTTTATGATTGATACAGGCTGCATAACACTGAGAATCGACTTTCTAGTCAACCCCTTTCGAAAATTTGCCATAGACTTGAGTTTCACTCTTGTTGGAGCTCATCCGCAGTACGTCTCCACTACTACTCTCTGACCACTCAAACCATCCATTGATTAAATAAACCGTTTAAACTTGAATGAATATGACAAGCTTGATAGCATGCAACTACGGTTTTGCGAAAGCAGTTGTATACGGGTTTATTACCATTTAAGGTTATCAATACTGACATTAATAACAGCCAGCATATTCATCAGACGAACTTTCAGTTCACTGACCTCACACTGCTTGAATACACAGATAGGAACGTTGAAGCGGAATCGTTTTATGAGCATCACTCAGGTATATTGATCATTTCATGTTGATGATAATCAATTGTTTACTTAAAGATACAAACTTTGCGAGAAAAACTTTTAATGCTGTTTCGTTAAATTCTCTATTTTTATGTTTATTGGAGGATGTGCTTAGTTATGACATATTTGTAGTTTTCTTCAACAAATACTCATCAGAAATTTGAAGGTTGGTTTGAAGAAATGTTTTTAAACATTAAAAAGCACATTACTGTGTGTGAAAAGTGACCCAATTGAGAATAACCAGGGCTTGCGCTGGGTTCGATCCAGTGACAGAAACAGTATGCTCAAACACAGTAAGCCGGGCAAGCCAGGCCGGGAACTCAGAAATTTCACATTTGGATTCAGTTGCCCGCCCAATCCACTGTGTCATACGCAATCCATCCAAGGCTGTGATTTTTCGCAATCGGGTCTCTTCTAACTTATTAAATCCGTCATACTAACTATATGTAATACACTATGGTAGATTTGACAACCATTGCGAAAACCACTAGCACGAGGTTAACGCGTTTGTTGTGGGTTTCCTTCTCACACGTCGGTCGATGTACACAACTTTCCCAAGCGTATAAAAAGGGTCGTGGATTTGCCCTAGTCATGTTAATCAACCACTCAGCTTGTCTTATGAGGTAACTGTTTGTCTTTGTTGATCACCTCTACAACAATAATAATAACAATTAAATTGTTCGCTCGGACTTGTAAACTTATTTGTGGAGTGCACGATGCGCGATAGAGTATAATGCATGTGTCATTTTGGACGACGGTTGCATCGTTTTCACTCTGCAATGGGATCCGGTTCCAGTTAAACAAGAACTGTGATTTACTGAAACTGGTAAACAAGGAGACAAAGATACCCGAACACTACTCGTTGTCTCGCTCGTTGACAAACGAACGGAATGAGATTATACCATCGGTCCTCGAGATTGATGCCACGTTGCCTAGCTGTGTAATCCCAGGTACATTGCTTTGTGGACTATTTACAGCTCGAGTTCAAATGTGATGTAAATTGAAAGTGTGTTTGTTCATGTGACAAAAAACGTAACGTCAACTGATTATAGACCACTTCAGACATTGTTCAAACAGTAACCAAAAGTCTACGAACAATATATGTGACGGAAATCACAAGAAAGTATTGTTTCGTGCAGCTTTCTACAGGAGACATTGAGATAGTGAAACTTTCCGTTATTTACAGAATTATAATTTCAGGAAATAATGGCAGGTGATTCGATGAAAAGAGTTTCCATTTCGCTAGATCGATTCAGACATTTTCTTTCTGCTTTATTGAAGCTAAACCTTGTTTCAGTGTATTGTAGATGGGATGGTTTGGTTTGATATTTTAATTAGTTAATCGATAGATAGTTCATGTGACCTAGTTGTTCTTCGTAGTCCTCGTCTCCCATCATCTTACATCTGACTTTCACACTGATCTGTGAATTCAACAAGATAATGCGTTTCCATTTTACTCAAAGAATGCCACAAATGATCTAAATGCTAGTTTGTGTAGAAGGTGAACGATTTCAGGCAGTTCGCAAGAATGACCACAGAGGTCTCCAAATCGTTCTGTTTCAGAAGTTTCCCATGGAGATACTTGGAAACTCTCATTTAAAAAGCAACAGCAAGGCTAGCAGAACAACTGATCAGAGTATTCCAAACACGTTTCTCGAAAATCAAGAATTCACATTGTCAAAGTTTTGAGCCTCATGTTCCGAGTGTATGATTCTACGCAACAAACATTTCGGACGGCGTTATAAGACTGAACTTTTTCGTTTCGTGCAATTGCTGTGTCTGAATAGACAATATAATTGCTACGGACAAAGAGGAGTAATTCTGATGTCCAAATAGGATCTCAACTGTGATCAGTTTCGTTTTATAGTCAGTAAGTTATATGAATCTATCAATTCTACCATTCAGTCATGTAATTCACAGAACCGGGAAATCTGAGATGTCTCATCAACTAAATTAAAACGATTTAATTACCAATGTAAATGCAAGACAACAATCAGAGACATCCTAAGCATTTCTATAAAAAATAAACAGATTTTCAATTGCTTGTTGATGTATCACAGCACCACGATTATGTTCCCGTTCACCAGTCACCTCGCTTGCTCCGTTGATGACGTCACAAGCATTATTAGTCGCCTTGCGTAGACAAACCCAGTTATCATATCGCACGTTGGCAACCGGGAGGTACAGGCCTAACGATAGCCGTTTTTAAAACTTCAATAACCAGATCTGCTATGATTACTATGATACTGTCGTGTACATGTTGCAGTTATCTTGCGATACACCTGACTGTTTTAAGTCTCTCATGTTTTTTTCCACTGCATAGAAAAGGTGGCTACGTGGTTAACTGACGGTGCTCAAACATTAAAACACGTAGATGAGGCCAAATAAGTATGGATGTATTGAATGTTTTTGAGTGGGCGTGACTCAATGAAACGACCGTTTTAACTTCACCCTCCTGCATATAAATTTAATAGGACTGGGATCAGTCACTATTCTTTTTGCATTTGGCCACTTCGAGCATAGAGTTGTCTTTGCAAACATACAAATTCTACATAGATCGTATAGGACTGGATCATGTTTCTATCTTTCTACACGACATTCCGATGTGGCATTGGAAAAACAGGACATCATGCGAAAATGTGATACCATAAGGTCACGTAGTCGCGACTATGGCCAGGAGTGGCTGATTGGGTGAACAGTTGCGTGAGCGGATACGGATCCTGTTGAATAATAAAAAGAAATGCCAAACTATCTGTTTGCATCGAGCGATTACATGTAGACTTGTGATTATAGCAATCTTTCAGCCCTTATCTACTTTAATAGGAGGGTGATTATCGCGTTCGTACTTCCAACTTAGGAAAGTGAGGCCCTCACACTGGCCATGAAGCTTAACGGTATACAACCATTTGAGAACACAGAATCCATTTATGTTTGTTTTGGTAGCAAATAGACACCATTGAACAGCTGGTACCTCATGACCCCCACTCTCACACGTAGCGTGATTTCGGAGAAACAGATCAGTAGAATTTTGGACCCTTAACCTTAGGATTAGGTTCAGCAGGCTGTACAGCACTCGGCCTGAAAAGGTTGCTAATTTTTGGAACGACGGTAAGCTAACGAACACAAATCCGCCTATATAAAACTTAGACTATAAGTAGATATTGAACAACCGTTCCATACCTGTGTAAGACAATGTCACCGGACGGATTTTGTGCAATTTTAAGAAACTTCTTTATTGATAAATGGATTGAGAATAATACAACGTTACGAGCAAGTTGTAATACTCTACGTTTCAACCACCTCGGGTGACCTTCCTCAGGTGTGTTGTCAACACATAGGTTGAAACGTAGAGTATTACAACTTGCTCGTAACGTTGTGTTATTCTCAATCCATTTATCAATAACATGTTAAACACGATGCCCAAACTGTTTGACTTCATTCGTACTGAATTTGGTGCGGAAAGCCTAAAACTTCTTTATTGTTCACAATGATCCGCCTTCCGCGTATTATTTCAGTACTTCCACTTCTATGCATACACAAACTAAGCAGAGTTAAAAATATGTTATAGTGTTAGCAGTATCTCTCAAACAGAAGGGACACTGCTCGCTTTAGCGACGTGTTCCATGTTTGTACCTATCCGTGTAGCCGTATACTTCACACACCCTCTCAATCGGCCCAGGTAATGGCGTTTGGACCTGATAGGCTTAAGAGCACGGGCAACACGTGATTGTGTGTGTGTTTGTGTGGCGGACAGGTTCGCGTGATTCCACTTCCAGGCTTGGCGGTGTTCCTGTAACCATGCCAGTCTGAATCATGTGACCGTCTCGAACGTCAGCCTTGACCACATCCGTGTTCTGATATGGCGACACCTACCGATTCCCCCTGTGTGTCCGAACTGCCGCATACCTGTTCGTGTATGCTGCATTAACCACACATAACATAACGCCCCAATGCGGAAATGGGGGGAAGGGGAGGGGGCAACCAGATGACTGGGATGCGATCACAGCCACTGTTAACTGAAATTAAGTAGGCGTGCATACTGGTAACTCACTATTTTCGCTTTCATTTCGGCATTGGTTATGCACCATGTGCATGCAGGATGTCCTGGAAGCGTGGATCCGAGTACAAAATCCGGAGTCCGAACCAAAAGACTTACGCGAGAAACAGGTCTCCTAATCGAGACGAGTGGAGGAGCGAGTTAAACATACCGTCACAAACCACAGTCAAATTTGCAGGCAAGGCGATGGACGCGCACTTTCTGTCAAGTAACTCGGTGCCACCGTCCCAGTGTTTTGACTGCCACGATCCAGGATCGATAACACCTGGTTGTTCACACTCGTCTTTGCAATCGACACAGGGCTTGAAAGACAGTGCTGAACCGGGAACCAGCATGTGGTGGTGAGTGCAAATGGACAAATTAGAAATACTATGTTTCCTCAACGGACTGTATTGTCCCGATAATTTTTCCACCAAACGATGCGTTCAGAAAAGAAGCAGATATATACATTACTAAAAGATAGATCGAAGTCTGACTGCACAGACTGTACGTGTAAATGATTGATGTCGTTTTAGAATCACCGAAAGCGTTTTATACTCTTGTAGGCCCTGGAACGACTAGTTCGTTCAGTGTGTCTGCCTATCTATCCGACTATGTTGAGTATGTTGGATCACACTTTTTTCAGGATAGCAAGCACGTGCAACCGGGTTTGGACGAATTTTTCTTACTGGAACCAGATCACACTGTTAGGACGACGTGGTGGTAATCTGACAACTGAACAAATTGTTGAACTGGTCTTTATTTATGCGGCATTTGGTGAGAATGTGGAGAAGACCATTAACAAGTATAATGCAGTGCGTCTCGTTAAGTGATCCCTGTAAATCATTTCGAAGGCTGATGAAAAAGTTTGTTGCAACGGGCAATGTTCATCATCTGTAAGGAAGTGGTCGACCGTACACATCGACAAATGACAGCTCTACCAGTGACGTTCTGCGACCTGTATAAAACAGTCCTAAAAGGACGTCCGTCGGCTCGTTCAGGAATGTAACACTTCGAAGTCCATTGAAGTCTCGGTATCGGTAGTTATTTCCTTAATATAACATATTTTCACCTCAGTCGCAGTCCACTAGTGTGATCCGGTTCCAGCATGATAGTTATTTCAGTCCAAGTTGCATATGGCATTTCTCAAGACAGTGCAGATTTCCAGAGAACAAAGCACCTCAATTTCAAACTAGCTGTCCACACCGATCTAAATAAATTTCCCTCATCACGGATAGAATGGTCAAATGAGACATGTTGGCAGAAGGTGGAACGACACGGCTCAGTGGCGTGGCTAAAAAACTGAGAAGTATCAAGCGAAACCTATTGTTTTGACAGCATGGCTATAATATTTCACGTCAGAATAAACAAACGGTGCAACAAACCTAAAAATAACCTGTCATGCCTCACATTCTCCGGAAAAATGGTTAAGTTTTGACCAGTCTTTTAGTTTCGCGTATGAACACAGCTTTGTATTATCCATCGTTTGGGTGGAAAAATTATCGGGACAATACAGTCCGTTGAGGAAACATAGTATTTCTAATTTGTCCATTTGCACTCACCACCACATGCTGGTTCCCGGTTCAGCACTGTCTTTCAAGCCCTGTGTCGATTGCAAAGACGAGTGTGAACAACCAGGTGTTATCGATCCTGGATCGTGGCAGTCAAAACACTGGGACGGTGGTACCGAGTTACTTGACAGAAAGTGCGCGTCCATCGTCTTGCCTGCAAATTTGACTGTGGTTTGTGACGGTATGTTTAACTCGCTCCTCCTGTTTCTCGCGTAAGTCTTTTGGTTCGGACTCCGGATTTTGTATCCGGGATCAACCTGTATGTCGAAAGGTGAAAGATCAAATCAATGATTCACCGTAATCTGCAGGCGTAACTATTTGTCTTGGTTGCCTAGACGTATGTTTTTCTTTACCTGTTTTTGTTCCAGCAGTCTTACCCTGAAACTGATAAACTTCTGTCTCTGGTTGTCGGTACCTCGTTCTGCACGCGGTATTATGTGACCCCAAATTTCCTTCGGTTTTTCGGCTATCAGTCCATTCAGATCAGTAGGTACTGAGCCATGTGTTTCTAACACTGGTTTCAAAAGTGCTCAACAATAGCTCGATTCGAGGGCAAGCGTTCCATGATTTACAATTGTGGATTGTTACCCGCAGAGTCCGTTTGACCTTGCCGATGGGTTATTGACAAATGACATTGCGGTTGGCAATTATATGAATTCGTGTCCAGTCGGACCAACACATACTCTCAACCCCTATCAATAAATCTAGTTCATGTGAGCCATCAGAGTAGATGATTTCAAATTGTGTTCTGAGCCTTTTCTTTTTCATCACTCAGTTTTTCATCAAGAAGCTATGTGTAACAGAAAATAATCAAAGTGATCATGCTTTTTTACTTATGTTTTCATAGGAAGAAGTGTCTTCAAACCTATTACAAAACCATATATCTCGTGGTGTTTAATTTCGATTCATAGCCACAATGTGTGACTATTATCCACACTTGTTACATTCATCGTTATATAGTCCCACTGGAGTACCTGTCTTTATTCATCCTTTTATGGTTGATTTTATCCAGTAGCCATAAACCGTCAGCTCGTGGTCATTGTACATTTTAACTTGTGGCTATCAGTTTCTGCCTTTTGAAAACCGGGCTGAGTCGTTTATTTATGGTATTTTTAATCAATAGTAGCAATCCCCTTGGACAGAATTAAACCAGGGCATACACGCACTACGTTGGCTTCAGGTTTTGAGCTAAGTGACTGAAATGCTTGTGCGTTTGTGTGTATGCGTGTGTGATGTATGGACAAAACTGTACCGGTATGTTTGTTCTCATATCGGACGTTCATTGAGTAAATATTGTGCAGTGTCTAAAACGACAGTTACCGGCAGCGAGCTAAGATGTCTAGCGTTACTAGCTAAGTACTGTCAGAAAGGCCTGGTTACAACCGAAAAGCTTATATCATATATCTCGAAGATAAAATTCACACGGTCCATAGAGTAGTGAGGGCGAAAAACAAGTCGCACACAAGCTACCCGTCAAATTTCATATAAATCACACAACCTGATAGAATCAATAAATGATCATTATGCTGCAACTTCCCGCCGTTACACTGATCAGATGAGTCTATTGTTTCATTCACAAACTATTCAAATTCCACTGAATCGATCGGTCACTTTTTTCACCTGCATTGTCATCTCACGAGTTTTCGGAAACGTCTATCGGAGTGGAAATAGGTCGTTCAGTCATTTATTGTTTTCGTTGTGTTTGTTATCGTGCCACAGCAAGGATCACCATGGTAACCAGGACCGAGTTGCGAATCGCAATGCATTGGCGTTTTACAGATTTAGGCTTAGCGTTGACACCCTGATCGATGGGTATCTCCATGTTGTTCATTGTACCAACGAATTGAAATGTGAGAATAATGGGCTAGACTTTTTGACCCAGAAGAACAGAGTGACCTACAAGAAGATACAGCACACCATAGTGATAATAGAATATTAATCGTTTTATCTTCTGGTATAGTACTTGGAACCGACCGCAGCTAGATTATGTATCTGGTCGATAAACCGTGTTTTACAAAAGTCAGAAAGAAACCAAATGCCTACTAATAGGTAGTAGGAATCTAGCTGGGATAAGTTGAACGTCACTCGTAAATGACCACCTCTTTCTAGCCGGCCCTTTCAATTACTACACTCAAGTTTCGTTCCCGTTAGAGCTCGTCAGTAGTACTACGCTTACTACGATCGATATTTGAACCCCTCGTCTAATTTGAACTGAGTGATCGATAAGTTTGTCCCACAAGATCGTGACCGGGGTTCAAATTCATGCTGTGATACGAACACCATCGACGAAATCTGGCAAAAGGGAAACATGTGTTGAATGCTTTTGTTCCAAAAGAACTTTCTAAATAGAGTATTCGAATGCGAAAGTTTTTATCAGTCGTATGTGCTGCTCAAATTATATGAACTAAAGACAACTGGTTACTTTCACAAAATCGATTTGCTATTCAAAACATTGTAGTAGGTCTGTCGTAACTTATAAATCTTACGGAGGTTATGAGAGCAGAACTAATTAAAGTTCGTTTCTTTTAATTGATATGACAAGGAGACAGATCTGAGTTTCTCAAGTTAGACTTATGTCTGGGGCAACATAAGCCTTGTTTTGGAACATCTTTGTTGAAAATGGCAAACAGTAGAAGAGGCAAATAAATTTCAGTTGACTATCATAAAACGTTAGTTCATAGAACTAGGTTATACGTTCAATGATGCGACAGATTCCTTTTCAGTTGATGTTATCAACCACAGTCCAGACTACGAGAGCCAGTCGGCTCCTGTGGCCTAACAACTTCATGGCACAAAAGCATAAAACTGACCTGGTCATAAATGCTATTCGAGTGACTAGATGCATTTATTCTGTAGATATACCGGGAGTTAAGCCCAATAATTTACAAGAATTGATCATGGGCATTGACAACTCTTTTCGGTTCTTCAAGAAATGCAGCCCAGCGCGTTCAGATAATATGGCAACTCTGAGTCGTTCCGTTTAAAGTATACTGTGAAGTTAAAAGTACAATCCTATCTTCATAAGCTAATCGAGTAAGTCCCTGTTCACATCTTAACAGTTCATCCCAAACAGCTAATGTCTCCGTTCACTAGATCACACATCATCTGTCGAGATGTTATACTAGTGACAGAACAGAGCGCCAGACCAAGAGTTATAAACACATACACCAGTCGGGTCAAGCACTGAGGTGCGCAACCGATCGATTCAATACCAACCGGGTCTACGGGTAGCCTGTGTCAGGCATCGCATGCGCCATCAATTCGGCATGGCTAATTCGTTCGAAGTCACTGGAATGAAGGTCATCCAGCTTCGTATTCCACTATAATCAGAACACTCCGATCAAACCGTACATCCAAAAATATCCACTTGTCACAACTTCGTTGCTCTGGCAGTCGTAAGGTTCACACAATAGTTTATTGTAATTTATTTGTAATCTGTTTTTGGTATGGGTTTGATTTTGTAACAGTCTGACTCAGTCACTTGTATAGATGAAGCAAGATCAGTTATAGCATAAACTGTATAACAAACCATTTATTGACTGTGAACACCTTACAAACTGCCATGGTAGGCTGCTGATGCTAACTGTACAGTCAAGACTACAAAAAGCACAAGCAACAATACGATTATAGAAAGAATAAGGAAAACATATCATCCTGAAACATGCCCCTCAAAACGTAGGCCTATTCTTCAATTACGAAATCCTCCACAAACCGCATCACCTGTTGGCAAACCTCATTTCTGATGAGTTGTAGGGGATTTTGATTTTCATACAAACTGAACATCACCCACAATTGATCGAAGCTGTCGCATTCCCATAGACTTTCCAGCCGGACCCTTTCGAGCAGTAGAAGCTCTAGATTCGAGTTTCGCTTTCATTAGAGCTTGCCAGTAGTGCAGATCCTCGCTCGTGAGTAACGATCAGGTTGCCCGATCGCCTCGAGAGGAGACACAGTTACTGTCTGTTAACTACAATCGATGACCTCTCGACTAGGACTTATCTCCAAGTTAAAATCACAGAGAGAAGTCCTAGTCGAGGGGTTATCGATTGGAGTTAACAGACAGTAACTGTGTCTGCTATCGAGACGATCAGGCAACCTGATCATTACTCACAAGCCAAAGTGGTTGAGCGTTCACATGCGATCATAATTCGGTCTTGTTGTTTCACGTGAGGTCAATGGCGCAGTGGTAAACACGGTTGCCTCGTGAACAGCGTGGCCGTGGTTCTCGTCCCGGCTGCAGTGGCCAGGATATGCACTACTCACGAGCTCTAATGAGAGCGAAACTCGAGTCTAGTGCTTCTGCTGTTCGAAACAGGCCGACTGCAATGTCTATGCGAATGCGACAGCTGCCATCATGGGTGGGTGATGTTCAAGTTGAAATGAACCAAATCGCCGACTACTCATCAGTAATCTGAAATATCACCTAGCACGTTTAGTGAGATCGGAGATTTCCATCTGTCTAGCAAGTCCTAATCGCGTGGTTATCGATTGGAGTTAACAGACAGTAACTGTGTCTGCTATCGAGACGATCGGGCAACCTGATCATTACTTACAAGCCAAAGTGATTGAGCGTTCACATGCGATCATAATTCGGTCTTGTTGTTTCACGTGAGGTCAATGGCGTTGTTTAACGTTTTCAAAGGTTCTAAGTACTTTTCGCCTGATGCACCTATGATTATTGTCGAACGGACGTTAGTCTACCTCTTCCCTTCCTCTCTTAGTTACTGTTCTTGGTCCCAGACTAAATTAGAGCTAATTTCACATTATATTTCCAAACAACGCTGGAAATGTATAATTTGTTTTCATACCCTGCCTGTTGGTACAACAGTTTAATGACTCTTTAGAAAAGGAATTCTAAATTGTTAGTGGACAAGGGTCAAGTGCATCACATTTATCCAGTACATTGTATTCCTTGGTGAAAATTTCAATAGCCTATTCGGTTAATGATAATTCAACTAAGTTGGATCACAGCCTTCATGTTCATTCAAGTTTTTTTCTAGCCAGTCCCTTTCGAAACGAGTTTTGCTCTGTTAATCTTCTTTAGTGGTCTGTACGAATCAACTCACTGTACAATCTCACCAACATGTTAGCTTCCTCGTGCGTTGAATATAGAACTTATTCTTCCAGGTACAGGACACACATGGAGGCGCAGACTTGGAAATAGTAATCATGTTAACCGTCTTTATCGTGATTACAGTTCAGTCACGTAAGTCGACAAGCCGGTTATTGATATCTACCCCAGAAACACTTGACCATCAGTCACGATTAAGGTGAATCAGTTTCATTAGGATATAGAAATAAGGAAAACCAAAAAGGTGGTTCTCAACAGCTTTAGCGGTATGTAGAAACTTTTTTTTAAACACGGAAGAAACAGCTAGGGAAGCATGGATGCAGTATAAAAACACAAATTGAGAGAGTACTGGTTGCACCTTAAGAGCGCGATGACGCTATCTTCTGCATCAAGATAGACACTGCGCAAACTATGCCTGTTTTCAACGACAATGTGCAAAATAACAGATGCTTAAACTCATGACGCGCAAGAAATGTATTGTTTTCACCCTATATTCATAAGAAGGTATGGCTGGACTGGATGGATTCAGACTAATTGGATTGACAAAGTTGGGTTCACTGTGTAAAGTCATGATGGATGGCTCCATGTACTGAAATCAAGGAAGCAAGCCTCCCGCAAGAAGCACATTGGAGTTCGAGACAACGTAGGTTCCATACCTACAGTATAGTTTAAGGTGAAAAATGAGTTGAAGATACTTAACAAAAGTGTCACTGGAAGGGATTACTGCGATTTATTGAAATCAAGTTGGTTGTCTTGGGTTACTACTACCCTTTGCAAGGCGATGACTTCAGGAATATCGTCCGAGGATGCTCGAGCGATTCAAGGTCAGTTACGGAATTGCCTTGCATCACTGATCAGCTTGCTTCCCATATCTGAACACGCCGATAACACTTTGGACTAGTATAGTTGCAGTGTAGGAGGATGAGGGTTCTTATGCGACCTCTGTGACCCCAAAGAAACATTGAAGGCAACTTGGAGCAACGTGTTCGTCTGCCACACGACAAGTTACTTACAAGTGTGCCACGAACTGTTTTCTGAGATGACCCGAGTAAGAGGGGCAACAGACGTACTACCCAGATATTTTGATTCCATTAGAGTTTATTGATTGAACTCAGATTCGTCACTTCTGAGACGCAAAAAACGAGTCTTCCTACTCAGAGATGAACGTGATAACCACTACTCCAATGACAATCTCAGTAGAACATGAGCATCGTGCGTTCAGGTGTGTAATAAATCAAGAATCTGTTTAACTTTGAAATCTAGCAACCAATTACAGAACGAATTTTCGAGTGTTTTATGTTTTACGACCGTAGTTACCCTCATCGTAACAAGAACAAACAAACAGTTTTCTTAAATATGGATTTGTAAATTTCCAACTATAACTCTTGCAGAGTGTTTATTGACTAAACCCAACCCAAACGAGCCGAATTAACATAGGTTTCATCACATCTTGGTAACTTACGGGGGTGACTGATGAACAAACTGTATCCACCATGAACTTATCTCACTGTTTTAAGTATTATACAGATCATAGCCATTTTTATAATCAGTAACTCACTTCGTAAAATCGTTGATTTTGTGGTTAACAACTTAGTCCAATAATCGTTGTCCGGATTCATAATTGTTTAGAGGGAAAACCAATGGTTTAATGGCAAGCTAACTTATTAAGAAAGTCCTAAGTAGGTGTATTATCCGATCCGCCACACACACGTCCTGACACTTAAGGTGAGATATTATATCCGTGATATTCTATTGCACTCAAATAGATCGACCTTACTGGTGATTGGATGGACTGTTCAACTGAATGATGCATCATATTGACCAATGCGCAGGTTGTTTGTAGTAAATACACTAAGCAGCTACTTGCAGTTGGAGCTTTAAACAGATAAAGCTGTGTACTATCTTACTGTTTCAAAACAATTGGTGATTGTGCTACTCACCTGAAGTGTTACCGCCTGAAGAAGACTAACGGAAAGGTTGATATATATGAGGATGCGATGATAGATTAGTTGGAGCGGAAAAAGCGATCATTAAAAGAAAATGCAGAAATGCTAAAGGAAAACTTTGATAAATGCTATGCAAAACGTTAGCAACTATCGAAAATCATGTAGCATGTTCAAGAATTGTCATTTAAACCTGATCGATAGCTCGAAGTCTATCACTTAACTGGCAGTATTGCTTTATTTACGGCATAATATGATATATTATGATTTATGTAGCGTCAAAATATTAAGTCGAAATACGTCACCTGCAACCCTAAATTGACTCAGTGTTTACCTCCCACATTGTGATGCGAAAGACAATATGATATTGGGGGGTTCGGACGTTCATGTTACTTCATGCTATGAGGATATGATATTTCAGTCAAGAAATCACGAATTCAGTCTTCTCTTCACATATACAAGGCTGTTTTTGTGTTCACAGTAAGAAGGTTTCTGACCGATGTGCACGTATCTAATGGTTACATTGCAGTACCTATATGCTTGCTAGTAACGAAAGAAGTGTCTCGCTTACTTCATAAGACAAATTCCAAAATAGTTGGTGAGACGTTTGGTAAACCGACCGATTGGGTGGGGCGGATTTCGATTAAGTTTAAAAACCCAGAAGAAAGGCGTAACATCAGCTATCAGCATTGGATGACGTGTAGCCGTCATGTGTACTGACGAAAATCCACCTTAGTTTACTCACTGTATAACTTTTACCATGCAAGGATCTAAAAAAAGATTGCGTTTCCTGACAAACTTCGTCATGCCGTTCGGTGATTTCCGCGTATCCCGATTACATTTCTATCAGGCAGTTTGAATTGAACGGTTTCGTAAGCATTTATCAAGGTTCATCGACAGTTGTCTGGAAGTACAGTGCTGTGAAAACGATAGGCTACTCTATGGTTCGAGGAAAACTGAGAACGGCTGTTACGTAAAATCCAGTAGTAAGCTGTACAAAATGAGAGTCGTCCTACATAATCCGAAAGTGACCTTTCATGGTCATAGTTGAAAAATGAAGTATTTAAAGTTTAGTCCAGGAAAACCAAAGATCAGCTTTCGATCTAATAAATCCTTCTCGAAACTCACACTGTCTGTTGGATATGTGGACTCACCGTGTTCATGTTGCGAAGCTTCCATTACCTCGTTAGTTTAACTGATTGCGTTGTAAGCTCGGTTGACAAATTGTTGACTGTTAGGTTGCCTAGTTAAAATAACCATTGTGATCCGATCTCCTGCTTGTATGTAGTACGAACATGTTCACCTAAAACGGGTACCTTGTCAACTAGTATTTATGGAAATCTTACATCCTTGAGAACAGTCCAAATTTGTTCCCATTAGGACACTGAGTAAAGAATAACTATTCGCCATATAATTTCTAGAATCTCCTGATTGTTTTGCGACTATCTGTTTAAGTCTTTCTTACTGCGCCTATATAAGTACATGAAATAAGCGTTATTTACATAGGGAACTCAAAATAATCCACACAGATTGGCAAACGCTATATCCGGTTATACTCTACATTAGAGAGGACGGTGGCTTTAATGTGAATCGGAGAGTTGCACACATGTAGTCGTAATCAACGGCTGTCCAAATCTCTGTGTCCAGACGCAGTTTCTAAAACCTTCACTTCTTTTGATCATCCATCTCCATACTCCATGGGCTGCAGTTAAGCGTGCAACAATTAACACCGATAGCGACGAACACCACTATCTTCCATGCAATAGATTATGATCCGCCTGTCTACTCAGACGTACAACGACCAAAATGGTTGGTTTTTATTTGACCTGAACATCACTCACAGTTGCATGCGGTTCCCAAATTTCTACAGACTTCTCATTCAGCTCTTATTGAAAAGCAGCAAAAGACTCGAGTTCAACACAGCTCGCCAGTAGCGCGTATCCTTCTCACGGTGGGGATTTGAGCGTCGATCACTGGTTTTGTATTCTTTTCATAATTTCCACCCACCTTATGTAAATGTACGGGTCAATGGAAACAAGCAGATGTTATTTGGAAAGTAGATTTCTAATGCGCTTTACAGGACTTCAAGGTACCATCGGTATGACCCGAAAGAGAATCCGCCCCATCAATGAACGCATTTACTTCCGAGATTTTTGGAAACCTTGAAACCAAACTGTAAGTACTGAGTGGAGAAAATGGAGTTTACTTTTTTGCTCAGTATTACGGATCACCCTCTCTTTGGTAACATTCCGACCACACTCAGAAAACAGAAAAACCGGTTCATACGCCCGTCTGTTCCTGGTGCCATTCCCACTAGTCCTGACTAGTTGTAACTTTCAAACTATGGAACCGGAATCGACTCAAGTGATGAGTGCTGCTTCCTGTTCACAAATGGTCTCAGGGGTCCCATTGATCAACACCGAAGCTGTTACTAGTGAGAAGTGGGGGATTTTGGTTAGTAGAAGTTGAACATCACTCATAGTTGATGGCAGTTATCGCATTCTTATGGACTTTCCAGCCATCTGCTGTTGATTGACTGCATTAGACCCGAATTTAGCTCTCGACAGAGTACGTCAGTAGTACACTTCCTTGCCAAGGCCAGGATTCAAAATTCGGTCACACTTTGATCGGATCATTACTCACAAATGAATGTCGCTGAGCACTAGCATATGATGTCAGTCGTGGCTAATGTAAAATCACTGAGTCACTGGTCGACATGGTGGCCTCTCGAAGGCATAGCAGGTGCCCAATTTCCAGTAGGAGCAAGTATATACCCTACTAACGTGGTCTAGCAGGGAGAAACTCGGGTCTTGTGCTCCTTTTCGAAATCGACTTACTCAAACTTTTATCGGAATGTGGAGGCTGTGGACATTTGTGAGTGACGTTCAGCTTATACGAAGCTGTTACAGTTCAGTTAGAATAGTTAGGCACTCGTTAAAACAAAGCATATCAAAAATCCAAGTAACCTGGTCAACACGGCTGGTGCTTAAACATTAATCGCTTTTCGTTTGTCACGAAAAGTTTGTTTATGTGATCGCAGCTTTTGGATATATCTAAAGCAAACCTCTTGAATGATTTACGCGAATAATGCGGGAGCCATACGAACTGCAGCAGCATAAGCGTTTATTTCACGATAGACTACCGTCTCAGTTAATGAATCAATGTGGCGCTTGCCTACAGTCGACAATTAAAATATAGACCTATTCAGTCCAACTTGACAGTAGAGCATCATATGTCTCAAGTACTGGATTTTTTCCAACCGCCCGCCAAATCGTCATGCCATGAAGCAAGGGGACATGATCCAGTAGTATATCATGCATTTCGAAAGTTTACCTTTATGAACATAGTATAGTTATCGAAAATATTACTCGGAAGCGGACACATTTTTCACGTCTCCAGCGTTTGTTTGCTGTGTTCATATTAGTGCGGTGGATTGTCAGGCCGGAGAGGCGAGCATACAAACACTCGACGGAATGCCTCAACGCGGGGGGAGGCACGTCCACAAACCCTCAACTATCGGATGGCGGACAACAGGGGCAATCAGATGAATCATCGCGCGATCGGCTCGGGCCAACGGGCACGCAAAATAAGGTGGACGACCAAATCGGAGGCTCGATTATTCAAACACTCAGGGGAATATCTCGACACGGTCGTGGAGGTCAGTCAAAGCTCACAGGGGATGACAACACGAGCGACCGGACTAGCCATCGCTCAACGGAATCGGACCAACGGACGAAGATTGGCAAGCGGAAAACCCCACGCAGAAGTGCACACGACGCGTGAGCAGAAACTTCGGCGAGTTGTGAACTAGAATTCTGAATCATAAACGCGAGCGCGTGCGTAGGATGTGAACTAGCATGTGGGACAATAAAGATTGTGCTTTATTGGACTCCTTCTCGCTGCATTAGGATCATGCTTTAGAAGGTACCGCATAAGTATGGATTACATGTAACTGTACTTAGAACAACTCACAAAGATTCATTTAAGTTCAGTATTTACTAGCATACTGACTATCAGTGATATGCGGCTAATTTTACACAGCTGCTCTTTTTGGGTTCGGTTTTCATCCTATAACAGTTTATGGTCATTGTCATGCTGTTTTCTCGAATGTAACGGATCACCTCTAACTTCTACCTGGTTCTTATCATTTATTATCTTCGAATGTAGCAAGAAGATGATGGACATTAATAGGTGTCAACATTATGTAATGTCACTTCAGTGAGAAACCAGACTAGCCAGGACCACATGTAAAACTAGTGGGATAAGATGAAGAACAAAAGTGTTAAACGAAGGGAAATACACATGTGATAAGCTATCAGGTCCGTGGGAACCAAACTGACTCTTTTGACAACAGTGAATTGAAACGGCTATGTAAAGCAGACGAATTCGGACAAGATTATATTATATTATTATTATTATTATATTATATATCGAACCCCGACTACTCCGTATGTCTGGTGATTGGCAGAGCTGAAAATTTGTACGAACCCGACAGGATTAAACTAGACCCTATAGGTAGTCAGCAATCCTTCTGAATATGGCACACCAGTTCAGCCATGATTCCAGAAATAAAATGAAACGACTTATGTGAATGTTTGATGATGCTGCATCGGAACGTTGCGGCAGGTCACGTGGTATGGGAAAAAACGCGAAACCAGACTGATTAGCGTTTGTACAGTTGGACAGTTGCAATGTTGTATGTCGACGAAATCCAGCTTACCCGAACGAAGAACAGCTATGCTATTGCTCCAGCAAGTGTACTAATTGATTAGCGACTCCAGCATGTCAAAGTGACATTGACAGTCATCTTGACGAACTCAGCTTCACCATACTATAGTCTGATGAAACTACTGTTCAAATCGGTAAAATTAACTTTCTTTTTAACTGTGAACTGAATCTTTCAAATAACAGGTATCAAGAATTATCATCCGAGTATCCCCGAAATGAAACTTGCTGTTGGGGAATGCTGCTAATCTGTCAGTGATTGAACAAAAAAACCCTATACAAGAAAAACAACATCAGATTATTACTAGAGGCAGATGGTGTCCGAAGTAAGAGTCACGTTAAGAGTTCGTTTAAGGTAAATATTTTACAAATCGCAAGTGAATCGGAATAAGATCGAGAAAAAATAATCGATCATCTTGAACATCAGCTTCAAAGAAGCGTTTTCTATGCCACTGTAGAAAAATACTTGGAATGCACTACAAAATAAAACAGTTTCCATTAAACAGGTAGAAAGGTCCTGCTGCTATTTTCTTCAACATATCTGTGTGATCTAAGGACATTCCGCCTACTGACATTCAGGACCAGAGCAAGAAACAAATTTGTTCCTTACTTTAACCCATGTCGTGCAGTAGATGGTAATGTAAAATTACGACCTGAAGCCTTTTTATGATTAAATAATTATTAAGAGAGTAGTTAAAATTAGGGGATTTTAATGAAAAACAATTTCGAATACTAGTAGTATGTATAGTGAAATTGGACTGCAGCGGTTTCTTTATTGGAGAAAGTTCAGTCAATCGGTGTTCGCGCACAAGCTGTTAAGACGAAATTATAGTCAAACTGGCGTCAATCAATCACAGATGGCGATCAGCTGCTGCTGAATGCGTATCTGTTTCAAGCAGCCGAGTTGCTAGGTTGTGGAACAACACAGCAACAAACTGACCAATCAAAACACGTGAACGACTGTCGCTTAATAGCGATCGTAAATACTGTTGTTCTTCTGTGAAAAGCTGCTGTTTCTTTCCAGTAAATTGAGATTGCTTAGTGTCGTTCACATTCCGGTTCTGATTTTTCCTGATCAGGCAGCACAGTCCGCGACAGTATGCATGTCGGTGAACCTTTTGGTAGCGTTATCAGTTGAGCGTTTTGGTGACGGGGGGAACTATGCCAAAAAACCCGATTATAATTTGGTGTTCGGGAACAACCGCTTTGTATGACTGCCAAATCAATGACCTTCACTTGCTTTTCGGCAGTCTGTAGGACTTTTCATATGATCGAGTGACAGCTAAAATAATCCTTCGAATGAAAAACCTGTTGTACACCACTGAAACATTCACGATTGTTGTTTTCATTGTCAAATTACTAAAGACAGCACACACACAAGCCGAGACACGGACAGGATATTCTGTTTATAACCCTACATGTTGTTAGGCTGTTAGTTTTACTTTCCAAGCATATCTACGCTAGAAATTTATGCGCGTAACCTTCTAAGTCAGCAATGTTATATTCGCGAAAGGAGTCCCAATTTAGTTCACATGTGTGATCGTATCCTTGCCACAGAATGTTCAGTATTCACCAACATTTGAGGCAAAAGATCTCTGAAAAAATGTTAAAACATTTTCGTTAAAATAATGTTTGTTATTCCACATTTCTCAAGTTTTTTAGGAACCAAAGCGGTGCCAAATGAAACCATTAAGGTTTTCACTAGACAATCACACAGGGACATACGTCCAGCTTTATGTCAAAATCAGGTTTATTGCTGCTCGGGATGTTGTTGGTCCCTACTGTAGGACACCAAGCTGCAGTTAAAAATACGAACAAACAAATATTAAAGCGTAATATGGAATAGCAAACGAAAATACTCACATTTCATTATTTGCTGCCCACTACTGCCATGGTCGCTAGCCTTTTCTAACAGCTGTGTAGATTACTGATGAGTAGTAGGGGATTTGGATTTTCATATAGGTTGAACATCACCCACAATTGATCGCAGCTGTCGCATTCCCATAGACTTTCCAGCCGGCCCCGTTCGAACAGCAGAACCTCTAGACTAGATTTTCGCTCTCATTAGAGCTCGTCAGTAGCGCATATCCTCGCCACGATCGGGGTTAGAACTCCGGTCACGCTTTTCATGAGACAACCGTGTTTACCACTGCGCCATTGACCTCACGTGAAACAACAAGACCGAATTATGATCGCTTGTGAACGCTCAACCACTTTGGCGTGTGAGTAATGACCAGCTTGCCCGATCGCTTCGAGAGGAGATACAGTTACCGTCTGCTAACTCCAATCGATGACCCTTCCACTAGAACTTCTTTCTGTGATTTTAACTTGGAGAGAGTCTCTAGTCGAGGGGTCATCGATTGGGGTTAACAGACAGTAACTTTGTCTCCTCTCGAGGCGATCGGGTAACCTGATCATTATTCACAAGCGAGGATCTGCACTACTGGCAAGCTCTAATGAAAGCGAAACTCGAATCTAGAGCTTCTACTGTTCGAAAGGGTCCGGCTGGAAAGTCTATGAGAATGCAACAGCTGCGGTCAATTGTGCGTGATGTTTAATCTATATGAGGCTGTGCGGATGTTTCCACAGATCACAGTGTGACATGCATGCAATTACTTTCGAAGCTGCTAATCGAAGTGGTCATGGATTTCATCACCTGTGATCATGTTGCCATTTGACCGCTTTATGACTTCTTTTAACAGCCAGTGTCGGTATATGGTATAGCAATCCCACCATTCGGATAGAAATACACTGGTCCAATCGGTGTACGGAGTGGATGTTCAGTATTCTGGTTTAGATACTACGGGACCGTAGGCGGCTGAACTGTCAGTTTGCTCATGAACAATCGGCCTATTAATACAAACGCATTGTGACTCCACATTTTAACCATACGTGTGTGAGGCCGTGTATATTATGGAATTTCGTAATTGCCCTACCCTATCACCATGCACAATGTTAGGAGACGCATCTCGTAAAGAAGCAGCAAAGGCAAATCACGTCATATCGATTGATCGATCCGGCTTCGAGGAAACTGATACATTTAAACTCACTCGGTTATGCAATCTCACTCAGTTAATCAGATTGCAGCTGCACGACCGAACGCCTGTACGTTATCTGAACTGTTTTCTCATGTTTACTCTCGGTCATGTATGGTACTTACTTCGCCCTATAGATTTAGAACCTCTGTTGCATAATTCTGACTCGTCTCATCCTCCCAATAAACGTTGTTGCTACACCTATTCTTCTTCTCGGTTCTGGGGGCAAACGATTGAGCTCGTACTAAGGGACGATCCAATGCACACCTAGTTGCGAACATTACAAGTAGGTCAATTGACACTGTCTATGTGAATCTACCAACATTCTCGTTAGTTCGGTTTGAACAGCACTCAACAAACTGCAATAAACTTCAAATTTGCGTCTGACCCAAAGAAGCTTCTGACGGAAGAAAGATTTTTCCTAAAAATTACACTGCTTGGGACGTGAACTTTAAAACAAAGATAACGTTAAAATGAGAACTTTTAAAGTTGAATGTATTTACATACTTTATCAACGAGAAAAACAAGTGGGACACTTGCCCTTCGATTCATGAAGGTGGCATGTACTAATGTGAAACGTTGGAAAAGCGTTTTAGTCAACATTCTAATTTTCGCCACGCTTGTATATTTTGTGGAAATTTAAGGCAATTCGTTTCCTTCATGAAATTGAACAAAACAATGAGAAGACGCAAGTTATGTGATGTTCTCCGGACTAACATTTCGTACATTCTGATCACACATGGACATTAGGATAAAGTCTGTCTAACCTCTTAAGCTATTATTTCTGCCCTATGGAATCTTATCTGAGTGTTTAAAATTATAAACATGTCCATGTGTGATGAGAATGTATGAAATGATACTCCGGAGAACACCACATGATTTACGTCTTCTTTGTGTCTTATTCACGTTTGGATACGTTTTATCAGGCCATACTAGCCGGTGGATTACTTTCGCTCAGTAACCACTGTAGTTGTGTTGCCTTGGTGACGAGCAACCTCACCCAAACATACTAGCAAACAGACAGGAATGGTAGCTGGCGTATTGAGCATACCCTATATAAGGTTAGTAACATACTTCCTGTCTGTGTAAATGAATTGATCGGCTGGACCATAAAAATACGGTAGACTGACACGTTTCCAATAATCATTGCGTTATGAAGTTTCAGTTTCCGAAAAAGTTAGTTACTTAGAATTCTCCCAAAAGTAGCATTAATACTTTACCTTTCATGTGAATACATTTATCATCCTTTCACTCGCTAAGGTAGATGTGCGTAACTGAGGAGCGATGAATGTTATAGTTAATATTCGCACGATAATGACAATGGCGTTCAGAATTACTCTCAAATCGCCTGGGTAATTCCCAAAAGAAGATAGGTCGGGGAAAGTGAAGTCAGATCAGCCATGTCAAGTTAAACTGACTAAGGTTTGTGAAGCTGCTGAGATGACTTTTCAACATCCAGGAAATAATGAAAACTAAACAGTCAGGACGAAACTCACGAACAGGATAGAACACTCACATAAGCCTTGTCCGTTGTAAATTACTATCGATTCAGTTTTGTGCATAGCTCAAGCATGGTCTAACCGGAAGTAATTGTGAGAACTGTTCTGGAGAATCTTAAGCTGCTTTTAATAATCCTCGTTAGACAATCAATTTTACATCAAACTTAGTTTGTTCGACTTGAGACTAACAATCATCATGAGCCTGCAGTGACACATATACGGACAAAACACATAGGAAACCTACATCAACACATAGCTAAGTGTGTGTCTAAGTAGCTGATCGAATAACTGACGCAGTCCATCAGACAAACACAACAGGCGTGAAGGTCGACTTAACGGATAGCCAGTCAAAAGGCAATCGGTTAGTCCGTTTATCCTACTATGCTTATGTTGCCTGCTTTCAATTAATTTTTGCTAATCAGATAATGTCTACCCACCTTGTACTCACAATAAACGACGGAGTAGATTTTTTCTCCGTTTTACTGTTCATTTTAGTACTTTACCTTGTTTATGTGTATTCATCACTTCATTTGGTTTAACGAAACTTCTATGACAGGAGTGAACCGTTACCAATACACAAAATTAATGGCTGTTCACAAGTTCTTCTAAAAACAAATACCTTTATTTTATTTAATTCTATTTCACTACTCAATCAGAGAACATTCATAACTTTATGCGAGATCATGGCGTCCACAGCTTTTAAGTTTAAATTTATTTGAATATGTAAAAAGTGTTGTAATCTGGCGAACCAATCATAAACACTTCTATAATAAAATTGAGAAAGAAACTATTGATTAGATCGATTATGCACGTATCAGCGTTGAATCGCTAACTGCATCCACGTAAAACTAATGAAACCCAGCTTCCGGCAGCACAGTTTATAGCTTGTTTTGAGCATCTGGAAAACCTAAACATTGTCTACTATAGATGGTAGAAGATAACCAGAAACTACGAATTTGACGTGAACACATCTTCTGAGTTACAAAACACACTGGATCCTCAAGACTCATGCAAAATAGTAAGTGTCGGATAAACGATCTACAAACATGCATATTGCAAGTGTTCTTATTGCGGTCAGAGAATGAGATCAGAATGCGTTACATTTTGTAATGTATAAAGTAATGATGTTTCCTCCTAAGACTAACCTTTTCTATCGTGGATTTTCTCCTCGGTACTACGTTTCACATCCCGCAACATCATTTCTGGATCCTCAGCAGAGAAGATCAATTGTAATTGTTTATTTTCCGAAAGGCTACGTTGATAGTTCTCCCAACTGTCGAATAACGCCAACTTTTGTGGTACCAAATCCACTGACCGTGAAGTTGCAATAACTGGTCCACTGGTTGTCGGAGATCTTGCTTGCGGACTGGCACCCGTAATACGTTCAAGTGCGTAAATACACTCCAGTCTTCGTAAGTTTTCCTCTTGAATGCGTCGACGTGCTTTGCGTCTGGACGTATAATCTAACTGATTGGCTCCATTTGAATCTGACAATTCGAAAACACATGTTAAGTACTGCAAAGTCTATCGGAGCAAGAACGATATGTTATAATTTATGCGACCAGGTGACCGGAACAAGCAAGTCGAACGACTGTGACGGAGCTTTACACTCTCATTAGATATGCGGCGACTGATTGGCGAATTGTAGAGTCCGAATTCGCCAATCCGCACTGAGCACATATCATTTTGGACGTACGAGCATGCTGACCCTGTAGGCCAGCTTACTCGAATACACTGTTGCTGAGGCTAAGAATTGAGCTCGACCTTAGGATGAACTCGTAGGGTTAGATGAAACTGTTGCTTGGTTTGTTTAAAGCAACAGCTTCCACATGGACTATGTACTCGGATGTATACATATGTGTTTGTGACAGTAAATGAACAGACTAGAAAAATGTGTGGTTCTTCTTATTGATTACACGAGACGGCCAGAAGTTAACGGGATGCTAGCTTATTTGATGTCAACTGCACATGGCTCATTTCACAAAATGTTCACATTGTTTACGGGTGTCTGGGTCGGATTTAGAAATAACAACGAGATTCTTGAATGTCCATTCTTATATGAGCACCGTTCAGTCGGTTTCATTTTCTTTTTAAGTTTATGGGGTTTAGAAATCAAAAAAGAGAATCGAACCTTCATACTCCATGTAAAAATTTTACGTGCCCTCCCAAGAATACTAAGGGAGATTAATTTTACCGATATAATTTATCAATTAACCCAGTCAACTGTACCCGATGAGATGACTTCAAAGGATGACCAATGGTGAAGTGTTGTATTAGGACAGTGTTCCATAGAGCAATTGCAGTCCAATAAGTTTTATGATGCACACGAAAAGGACAAAATTAATCTCTGATGCAGATTTTACTAACGCTATTACGTTTCATAAGTCTATAACACAAACTAAACACTATACAGAAATTACTTAAATAGGTGTTTTTTCTGACAGTTTTCTTTCAATTAATCTTGTCCCCCCGTGAAGCTCTATCCGATTTAGCGGTAAGTCGAGACATCGTTCGAAAGGAAGTATACAAGGTTATTCACAAATACAAAGTGATTTCATCAGCATCGTACGCAAACATTCGATTTGAATAATCAATTCTTTGCCATCTACCATAATGGTATTTGTCTTATTTGTGTGACAATGGTAACCACATCCTAAATCTCACCCTGACAACAAAAACTCGCCAGTGCCACGCACAAATTCAGGCTGACAGCAGAACTGTAGTCACTCATTCGAACGATGATTATACAGAAACTAAACCATCATATTTGAGTTCTCATGAATGACTGTCCAGTTAATGGACCTGGATCTATTCGGTCCGCGACGATGTACAAGTATGCATGAATGACCGACATCTGTGTGCTTAGTCCAGCGTCAAGTGTTGTCGAATGAGTACATCATTCAGTAAGCAAGATAGATCACTTTTTTGGTGGTCAAAACGACAGAAGTTGATGACTAGACATATCGTCTGTAAGTGAATTCGGCTACTTCAATAGGAGGCCTCAAGGAATCAAGCAGAATTAGTGGTCGTAAGAAGGGCGGTCTTTATTTAGAGGAACTGTCACAGCAAACAATTACAAATGAGTAAAAACAGTTGTAAACAATCATGAGACCAGTTTGATTAAGGTAAGCAGGTTAGAGATAACACCCTTATCTCTATAACCACATTGCTAGCAGACCAACCATATTGTTGAAGCAGGTGAGCAGTGCGCAGAGTTTAACTGACTTATGCTGAGCAGTTATAAGTAATGCTTAAGAAGACCAGTGTTCGACCAAATTGAATGATCTCGCCTGTTAAAATGTAAAAGACCAAACTGGATAATTTGCATGGACAGATGCTAGAAGTGTGGCCAGCTGACTCAAAAGAACCGGTTGCACTTTCTTGAAAAGTGGCATACATGTAACGGCCCATTGTTGCGTGTCAAACCCGATGGCTCATGCTCAGTTATTCATTCACTTAACACCTGGTTAGCCGACCATATACCTTAAGTGTCACATCCCCATACGTACGCAACTTCCAACGCTAAACCTCAGGAAGCGACAGTTACCATACCACGCCAGAGTAACGGACATGAAAGTATGAATCACGTCACAAACTTACAACTCATCATCATATCAATGCGATCCTATCCTCTCAACAGTCCCGATACATTCACAATTTGCACATCTGGACTATTAATAACAAATTTTTTATTATCTCAGACATTGTTTTATATTATACATGGTTCCTCAGTATTTATCTATTCTCATCACTTCTACCATTAATAAGTATATATATATATATATATATATATATATATATATATATATATATTTGTGCACCCCACTCTCTCACAAAGTTGGTTCGTCCCGGTATAGTGATGCGCTCGATAAAATCGGATTCTCGTCCCGGTGATAATTCACACGAAAATCTCGGTCCCGAAAAGTACTGCGACTGTTCCCGTATTCGCTCCCAAGACAAGCCAAAAGACGCGTACAAAAGAAGAGCTTTGTTCCGCCCCAAAACGTGTGCAACCAAGGCGACAAGCACACAGTATAGGGTGCGCAGTGGTCAGAAGAACATTCCCGAATCATAAAAAGAGAAGGACATTTATCCGAAAAAAATACTTAGGATCACAAATAGGCACAACGGAGTAAAAAGTCTGACGGGTAAAAACTAGCCAAGGCCACCCTCTCGGTCGGTCTGAGCAGGTCCACAAACTAGGACAAAATCAATCGTGTTTTTCTTTCTCACGGCGGAGGCGCCTTGGGACGGTAACAGGGTGGGCGCCTTAACAAATCTATCGGCCGTGTACCTTTCTCTTGTATTGACTAGTAATTGTTGGGTCTTAGTTATTAGTTTATAGTTCCTACAGTCCCTACTTTACATTGTAGAGCCCTAAAAAGAGTAGCCTGGTAACTTTCTGACAGCTATCAAGCTATTGTTGAAAGTTATACCATCAGACATGTGTTCTACACACTAGGTTCATCTCTGTTGTATTTATTCGCCTGAGTCTTGAAGTTTTCATTCGCACAGATATTCAATATTTTGTGTTCATTCTCCCAGCTACTGTTTTTCTTACTGATAATCCCCAGTGACAGTCAACTAGATAACCATTCTGTTAACCTTCTAGAACAGTGATCTGACTGCTTGACTTAGCTTGCTGAAGTACAATTTCAGACCAGAAGTCTGATACACTGGTACACCACGTTCTCTCATGCTGTCTTACCGTTAACTTTCAAAATTGAACCAGAGGCCAGAAATCCGCATCCGACACAACTGTGTGAGCACTTTAAAACAATATCACTGAAGCGCACAACAGAACCAGAACTGAAGCAAACCAAACGGTCAAGTGGCTAGGAACTCGACAATTGAAATCCATCTCAGCTACTGAACCGTTCGTTATAAGTAATGGACAGACAGCCCATGGATGCAACACTGTTTTGTCAACTATTTTCCACAACGTATGCAAATTTCGTTCGCAACATCTTAGTCTCACGTTGAAAGATGCTTCTCCAGGAATTAGCTGATCTTACTGATGAGAGTGTTAGCATTCCCGGTATACCACAAATCAGTTCAGTCATTCCAACACTATCAGGTTTCTTAATGAATATCCTCTGCCGTCAGACTGGACTCCAGATTTGTGATGTGGAAAGGGTTCAACTAGACTAATAACAGCGGAGTAATAGTCACAGTCGTTACCAACCTACGCGCTCCCCGATACGTATGTCACATCATTGTTGATATTATGCGACTTTCGGAACCACAGTTTGTTGGTACCCTCCATCATATCAATTTAAATCAACAAATTCATCTTCAGTAAAGCTGGCACACTAGTCATTGATGGCGATGACAGTACGTAACACTTCATCAGCTTGTCATCTTCACTTCATCAAAGGCTGTTAGCAACCAGGTACTCAACGGTTTTCACGCATCTGGTCCGGTGATCAACTCAGTTTATTTCTTACAAAGCTGATAAGGTGAGTATAATGAACTTTTGAGACAGTTTCCAGCCCTTAGGAAAGCAAAATTTTGTTATGTCAATCAAGCCCAAAGTCACTCATCACATTTTAACGAATGGCCATGCAGTATGTGCCCGACCACGACGTGATCAAAAGTTGCAACAAGCGAAGGACGATTTTCAGTATATGTTACAACTTGGGTTCATTCGATCTTCAAAGAGTGAGTACCCCTCACCATTGAACACGTTGCCACAGAAGATCAACGAACGGCGACCGTGTGATGATGGTAGTGCAGTGAACAATGTGATGGTGCCCGATTGGTAACCACTGACTCTCTGTTAGGAGAGGAATTCATCAAAACATTCTAATCAGGCCATCGGTGACGGCTGACAAAATCAGTAACCAACAAAGCACTAGTGTGCACGTCGGGCCAACCAGGAGGAGGCGTGAAAGTGAGCGTAGGTGTCGCGCTAGTCCGATGAACCAAACAGAGCGTAACGGCTATGGAGTTGGCCCTTAGTTGGCCACTTAGTCGCGAAGTGGTCTAAACAAGCGAATAGTGGTTCAACGAGTAAATGACCATATTTGGCAACTACTCCATGTTATATATTTACAGGCGTTTCATTCATTTGTCGAATTTGAAGTCGGCAATACAACGGGTTTTCCTGCAGTCATGTTCTTCTTGACTCCGTGCAAGTAGATTGAGTGAAGTCACATAGTAGGGATCCAGGTATAGCATTCAAGTCGAATAAAACGTTTTTTTGGCAAAGGAGAGGCGCGTTACATCACTCTCATACATGACTTCGCCGCAGCCCCTCACTGCAATTAAACATTTTCCCGTATAACCGCATTCCCGTAGAAAATGACGATATTATGAGGTATCCTATCATAACTTCATTTGATCTCTCTGAATCTTTGCATATGACATCAGGTTTGTAAAATATAGCTCAGTCGTTTCAACGATGTATTGATCAGGTTCTCAAAGATTTTTATTCTGTTTTCGTAGATGTTATTGTTTCTACAGTTTTCGAATCCCATAAAACCACTCTCATCCTAGTGTTTACCACGCTGGCTTTCAGCTAGTGATGATTAATATCATACAATACCTTGATTACTAATTGCATTCACCTAGCAGATACGGTAATCGTGTTAATAATCCTGGTGCATATCCACAGGTCAATCGTATGGTCCTAGCCACGTGTGCCGAAGACGAGACTGAAGGTTGACTAATGGTATAGTTTGTTTTCATTGTTATTTCAAGGGTTAGTGGACATACGATCGGAGTAACAGGGTGAATCTTGAAGGAATATGTATGTTCTGTGGACAATGCTCATAAACAGACCCATCTCCAAAATTGATTGCAGTTACGCACAGTTATGTTGAACAGTCTGTGATCTGCTGCTGTCCACTATGGATATTCGTCTTATATTTAAGATTCTTTGTGCAAAGATAGAGTGGTCCGAGATACAACCCATGACGTAAATGAGTCACATGATCTTACGGGTGATTGGGTTATAAACACTACGATAGTTTGTGAATGAAATGATAAACTTATAGATCGATCTAGGTCATGAAGGTACTTACAACTAAACCGATGGCAAACAATGATTAATAATGAATTGTTTTTGAGTGCATGACGTAGGTTTCCTACGGTTGAGTGATGAGGTTCACAACATCTCAAATTCGGGGAGTGTGTCAGTCACCAGAACGTTAAATGTAGTGTGTGACCTGTGGTTGATAGAAGTATTGCAAGGTAGGACGTTGCGTTTCCTGCTAGCTGACTGTCATTCACTAGGTTCTAAGATAATTCACTTGTTAATCATTGCGACCCTGATTTTAGGAGCATTTTCTTAGATTAGTGAATTTCGAGTAATTTTGTGACTTATTGCACGTTTTTGATGTATTTTACGATTTTAAAAGCATTCCTAAACGTTTGAACCTTTCAGTCACATTCTGCCTATTTATACATTCCTCGAATAAAATTGAAAACTCAGGTTGAATAGAAATGATAGGGTTTTACTGTGCTCACCTTCGAAATGAACTTTGGCAACATGTGGTTGTTCCATAATCGGACTTTTGAACGTCTCATTTGCCGATCTGAGACTGTTTACGCTTTGCCCATAATCAGTCGCATGAACTGTACCACGGCGCGAATCTCCGAGCCGGTTGTATATGTGTATGATCTGCGTGGCACATGTGGTCGCGTGTGAGTTAGTCAGTTCCGAGGCTTCGTCCTCATCGTGACCGCATCTTATCAGCTGTGGGCTAAAATTGGACAAACTTTGTTGTGTTTGTCTGCTCATCACCGAACTCGACTCTGTCCAACTCTCAGCAGTGGTGAGGTCGTGCTCCGCGTACAAAGGGGATGATGACCAATTCCGCTCACATGGCCAGTCTGGTGAAAGCAAGATTTGAACGGGACGCCGAAGCTCACCGGGGTGCTCCAAGCGTGACCCATGTTTCATCGTTCTATCGCCGGTGATTGCACAACATTCAGTTGAGATATCTTTCACCGAAATGAGCCTCAGAAATCGATTATCTGAGCTATGAAACCCTTGACAGTAGCATATACTCGTACGGTGCGTATTGGACTACAACCGTAGTAACTATGACGACACTGCAGTGAGTATTAGTCAGATAACCTGTCTACTCCCATGCCTAAACTTTTATTGGGCGATGTCCAAAAGCCTGCTTAGGTATGAGGATCGACCTTGACGTGTCCATAGTTGATGGCACGGTAGTTTTTGAGATGGGGGTTTGACCACACCCAGTTAGACACACATAAAACGCGACCATTTCAATAGAATTGTATTCACTTTTATAATCACACGAAAATTCAACTGCTGTTACCCTCGCTGCAGTGAAATCTTCAACGTTGGAGAGTCTAGATGTAGCAAGCAGCTTAAAATTAGTACATTCGTGGCGAATTTTTCGAGTATGGATACAGTTTATTGTACAAACGCCTGAAATGTAGCAGAATAATTCTTAAACAAAATGTCAAATGTGGAAGTCATTTCAAACGTGCTCGTCTTGTACCTACTGGCCACCTTGAAAGCATAGCCATGATAAAATGAATAGACGAACTCGCTGATTTTGTCTTCAACCAATAATTTGAGAACATCACGAAGTTATGAACTAATTTCAAGAATGTACATTTCAATCATCTCTGGTTGTCCAAGTCATATGCGTTGTAGTCGTAATCATGCATTTTATACGAAACGTAGCGTCATTTTTGAGTTATCAGTTAAACACATGTTAAACATAGTTCAAGTATTTTGACTTCGTACATCCCGTACTTAGTAAGGAAATTCACCCACTGTTGTATTCTGGTTATTGATGGATACAACTGGTAGATTCTGGCCAGAATCTATGGAAGTTGTGTTCGGATCACTCCAACTGAAACTTATAGTTGGATGGCAAAGTGTCGGCTGGAGGATCGAACCACGGAACGTGCGGCGACGCTACCGCCCAGCCATCCGTCTACTACCAGCCATGTGCGCAATACCAATCTCAACTGATCCCCATATCTATACCCCATTGGTCAAACTATCGTACTGTAGGTCTTATACATATATCCCCCTGTATTGACTACATTACTTATTGGCCGAACGTTTCTTGCATTATTACACGTAATCAACTCTGCATCGACATTACGAACTTCCCCATGAACTCGCTCTTTGTTTGTTTTGTACCGCCCCTTTGAACTGTTTACGCTACCGTGTTATTGGTTGATATTTGCTGACAGTTAAATTCCGTGCACAGAGTTAACTTGGTTGTAAGTTGTATAATTTGCTAACCGTTGCTTATTTATGTACAGAACCAGTTTTATCTGAGTAAACCTTCAACATTCTGTCTTTTTCTGCCCTGAATCAAGAGTTTTACAACCGCCCCGATAGACTGCGTATAACCGTGAATCCTGACAGATTCTACACAACCCACTTCTGGTTATAAGTACTCACTGTTAACAACCACAAAAAATCACAGTTTAGATGATGTACTATTTGCTAATCAGGCCTTTCACAGGTTATATTGTTATCGTTTCAAATATGCCCATTACGATAGTGAGAATACAGACATATAGGCGAACATATGTTTTCGATAATTCATCTTCAGGCCAGTACAATTATATAAGGAGTTAATAGAGTTAGATCGAGATATCGATCAGGCTTATTACAAAGAAACTAGGTCACTGGTCAGTCAATTGGCGATGGCTTGATTGGTCGGTTACGTCACGCTTGTCCATTGGTTTGACCGCGCAAGTTGACCATCGATCCGGTGGATTTGTGGCGATGGTAGGTGCAGCGCTGGAACAAACCGTTTTGGGTCATACCAATGGACAAGCGTGACGTAACCGACCAATCAAGCCATCGCCAATTGACTGACCAGTGACCTAGTTTCTTCGTAATAGGCCTGATCGATATTTCGATCTAACTCTATTAACCCAG
>JTDE01000494.1:0-24300 GCA_014338405.1 Paragonimus skrjabini miyazakii
TCGCGTCCACACAATTCTCAGTTGTGAATGAACTAGTTAGGATTGAAAAAGGTTGCTATAAGATAAAATGATTTAATGTGGTTCAGTCCAAGTAGGTCATTGCAGACCACTTGAACAAAAAAGAAAAGCGAATTTGTAAACACACCACAGTCAGTAGCCTAATTGTTGAATACATATTCAATGAGCAACCATGGTCAGGGTCAGGAAAGCGTACGAAACCGAAAGTACTCCAATGAGGCAACCTTTGGAAAACGTTATTTTGTTAAAGGGTTTGGGTAGTTTTTGACTGGTTTTGAAGCGATAGGTGTCTAGATTGGGTTCTTCTACGAATTGTCTCACGCATGCCCACCATGTCCGTTTGTTTCTGCCGGAGGTAAATCCAACAAGCTCAGGGAGCTGCCCGTTTCGCGCGGGTATCCGGAGGAATCCGCCCGTCTGTTGAATTTTACAGTTCCCGTACTGAACCTGGGTCTCCAACTGGAAGAAGGCAACTCACTGGCCACACTGTAAACAGATCCTTCACGTGCAATTGAGGAGGCACGTGCTCTGGAAGGATAGACAGTACTCGGTCGACTACGACCTAATGTACCGTAGCTGGACAATGTTTCATCATTTTGCCCGAAACCCAGTCGGCGTTCGGCCATTTGGACGCGTAGATCTGCATCATCCGCTTCCTTTTGAGCCTTTCGATATTTGTTCATGGCATTTTGAGCAGATGATTCCTATACAGAACAGTAATTCAAAAGGCACATACGAATTGTTAACTGTTACTTGTTGAAAAGAAAATGCATACAGCGCATATGTTCTCAATTAACCGATAAATATCAGTCGAAACAATAGTGTACTTTTCAAAGCTCGCCACCACGCAGAAATAGACCATTTAATACGGTGGGGTCGCTCTGTAACTGTACAGTTCGTAATCACCAATATATCATGATTTGAAATCATCTTCAGTTCACATTTCTTATGCACAGTACCAACAACACTTTAAGTTTCAATATGTTCAAGAAGTTATCAGCTTGGAACCTTCAAAAGTTCGTTTATCCCTATGAGAATGTGCATCTGACAAGTGACAGCCTTATATAGTGAGCACGGGAAATACAATACTTAGTACTTAGTAATCATTGTGTACTGTTACGAAGGTATTTCATAACCGCTCGTTTTTCACGATCTTTGGTAAGAGTTACAATTACAGTATTTGGATCATTTCATGAGATTAGTAGGAAATAAACTCCTTTCTCAATGTGAAGTAATGGTTGTCACAAATCAGTCATCTATTTTCTGCTGTTCTGTCTGTGATTCTTCGTACACTGAACAAAAACAAAAATGCTTTTGTCCTGTTGCATATACCGTATGCAACTTGTGTGCCAAGCTTCACAAAGTTTCTTGTTATCCTCTGAAATTAATTTAATATTAGCGAAAGCTTCTTTTGTTGGCTTGTTTGTGTATATCAAAAGCAAGCTAGTAGCCACACCTCCTTGTCAGACTATTTCACCAACCATATGTAAACATCTGTGTAGTTCGGATAAGTTTTTAACTGAACAGCAATCAAGGTGAATGACTTCCACCGTATATAAAACGAACGAAAAGTTAAGCGAAAATACTTTGAAAATCATAGTGTATGCAATCGAAGATCGTTTGTCTACAAAAGATTTTTAGTTTATGATGAACCAGTAGGTTTACTTAACCCTGCTATAGAAGTACACTTGCCTCGTCCACGCAAAACACACTCACTCGGACACACCGACGTCACACCACCGAACCAGACTGTCATCCACGCTGTCTCAGATACTCAAAGTATACAGCACATTTGCTTGGTTCGGAATTCGACCACAACAATTCCTCTATTGTTACTTTGACTTACCGCCTCTTCCAACTGTCTTCTCGTTTGTTTTAATTTGGCCTGAGTTCTGTCTACCATGTCACGTAACTCGGCGATGACTCGCCTTGAATCCTCTTCAGCCTGTAGCGATTCCTTCAGAGATCGCTCGCATTTTCTAAATACAAAGACAAAGTTGGAGATCCGGTTTGGTCTTTTAGAATTTTCATTCGTATTCATAAAAAGAAACTCTGATAGATGTCCCACAAACTCAGATGCTGTGAGGGTAATCGCCATACTCTCGTCTGACCAAAAACTATACTATAGAGCTTCCGTTTGTAAATCATGGCAGGTTATCTTGGGACGGTTGTGCTCAAAGCTTCTCAACCGAATATTGTACTATCATCATCTGTAGAGGAGTGTCCTGGATCCCGACGACGGACATTTATCAACCAAACTGATTGGCATAATCATAAACATAATGGGCAGTCCTATACACTATTAAGCAAAAAATTGATCCGTTAGTTTCAGGTGCTCAGATGAGATAGAATATGCACGCGTAACCGTGAAGAAAGATGGTAAGCGACAGTCAACTTTGTTTTGCCTACAAATGAGTAAAATTCTCGCCATCGATTGCGCGATTACCTTTCATAAATACAAACCCGTTTTCGCCTGATCGATTTTTGCTTGAATCTCCCATATTTCTCACCATTCTATCTGACTGAACGCTTATCATGCGAACCTTACACACAAGAACGGGGAATGAACAACGCACTCAACATAAATTAGTGTTGAACGGGTGACGGTTTTATATAACAAATTAAATTCATGTGTAGGACCATACTGATTAGTTACAGCTTTGTCAACCAGGAATATCCGACCAGTCTGGATGTGATAAACCTGGGTAACTGCTAACTGGTCGAATGAGCAGTGTTCTGCAAAAGCCCCTTGCTCAGTTAACACAAACAAATAACTAGTGGATAGTAAGGGATCTTGGTTTCTCATATGAATTGAACATTACCCATAACTGGTCGCAGTTGTTGCATTCCCGTAGACTTTTCAATCGGTCCATTTCGAAAAGAAGCACTATATTCGAGTTTCGCTCTCATTAGAGCTCGTCAGTAGTGAATATCCTTGTCACGGCCGCGACTAGAAATCCGGACACGCTTTCATGAGACAACCGTGCAGACCACTGCACCACTGACCACACATTAGGTATGACCGAATTATCATATGTGAACGTTCAACCGATTTCGCTTGTGAGGATAGCTCGTTAGACTCTAGAGGGGCTGACGAGAAAGTCTATGAGAATCCGACAACCGCGATCAATTGTTGGTGATGTTTAATTTGTGTGACAACGTTATTACATTCATTCGTGATAGGTTATTATATCCTCGGTGCACATTTTAATTTGCGACCTGTTTTAAGCGTGTGTGTCGCTTCTTTGATGTCATATTCGAGTCAATTAACCCAGGCTAAACAACCATGTTCCCAAATTTTGTAGAACACAGTGTATGAAAAACAGATTATTCCGAATAATATTTATAGTCCAATACCCTGTTTACTGCATGTTGTGTGCATGAACACCGACACTTCACACGAATTTTCAGATCAAATATTACAAACGCCGGTCGATTGCATACAACCAACGATTTACGACACAGCTTCAAAAAGTAACGGAGAAGAAAAAAGCAGCAGCCTACCGATAATGTATGTATTCCTACAAACCTTCGCACAAACCTACTCATGGAAATGCTACTCTACTTACCAAAGATTGTGATCCTGTATATCACATGAAAGCGGTAACAGTTATTTAAGTCCGCAGTTCATAACTAACGTAGCATACGTAAGATCTGTCCTTTGAGTTCGAATCATCCTACCACCAACACTACTCCGAGTTTGTTAATAGTAGAAGCGAAACCAGAGAAAGATTTACATAGGTGTTGTTCTCTGTTTTACAATTTGTCTAGCATACTGGAAATGTGGAGGGGAACTATTAATGACGTAGGTTTTAGCGACACATTCCAGGTGTTACAAACCAAATATGTCAAGAAGGATCTTCAACTGCAAGTTATTACCTTGGGGTTGTCTTTGAGGTGAAGTTGACTTGCGTGGCATACCCAGATGTCGCTTACACTTGCACCTCGTAGACGGCACATCTATGCTGCTTCCAAATGTGAGCAATGGTTCAATGACTACGTGAACCCCACAACACTGCTACTTTAGGTTAGCCTACATGTTTTCACCCCATTTCATCATTGCCTTCGACCGCATATCCTATAAGAATGTTATGTTTATTGCCAGTTTAGTAAGTACCAACAAAAGCGAGTGAGCTATCCGAACTTGTGAAAAGGTTTCCCCTACGCACGACTATTGGTATGATGGCAGCTATCATCGCCCTATCATATGGTAAACGGGCGCATTCAGGTGGTTTAACATAACCTCATCTCATACGCCGAATAGCTGCCTAGGCGCCACTTTAAGTTTTCGGTTTTGGAAGGTGGTTGAAAAGCGGCTATATAGATAATAGGCTGTTAAGAATACCGGTTGAAAGACGCTTGTCTATATGCCACGAATGGCACATCAGATTAATTCCACCCTCTCTGATGAGCTCTGTTTCCCAAGACACAGATGACCACTCCTGATTTTCATACATAATCCGGGTACAAACTGGTTACCAAAACCACCCCATTCTTGAGTAAACGCGATAAATTGCGTTGAGTTGTGATATACCTTGTGCTCCATGCATTAAATCTAGTTGTTTATGCCCTTTATCCCCAAATATGAACCGTCTGGAATTAGGTTTCATTCATTTCTTTCTCCGTACAGCAGACAATGAGGCGTAAACATAACAAATATAGGCAATATCCAGTATCCCAGGAGCAATCGAATACACCATTACTTACGACGAGGTGATTGTGACATTGTTTCAGTAGCCAACTGTTAAAATAAATCACATAAACAATGAAACAGAAACGGCAAACTTTCCGTACTTGTGAAGCATCCACAAACTATGTGAAAGCAATTTTTTTGAGGAACCTTGCTACAGAAGCCGTGGAACGTAACAAAAACAGCGGGGAGGAGCAGGATAGTCGTTATTAAAAGGACCGGCTGACACTCAGTGAGTAAACAGGATTAACCAAGTAAAACCAAATCTACGAAATCGTTTCACATGGCGATGAGATGAACTGATGGGGCCAGGTATGTGTTTCATGTTTTATCGTTGCTGAACAAACGTTAACAAAGTGTACTGTCGTGGTCCATGAGATGCTCTGTTTCGATCTTTCAACAGTGGTATATGGTTATTGTCGTTCGCGGCACGCCCGAATGTACGGACTGAAATTTGCCAATTTATAAAAGCCTGATCCTGATACAAATTAAGATTGAACCTGTTCACTGCTGTGTAGTCGTTGGCATTTTAGGGAAAATTAATTCAGTACTGGTTTACCGCACATTAGTACTACTGTAGTGAGGTGGAGCGATCTTGCTATGCTACTCATATCACTGCTATTCAGTAGTGGGGGGCCAGAACATCGATTTTGACATTGAAGTAACCGCAGGAAAAATACAAGAAGAAACATCGGAGTGCAGCATCGCAAGAAATGTTTCCTGGTACGTAAGGGAACGTAAAGGAAACCGTGACGGTCTGGGCCCAGTACCGTACGCAAATGAATGTTTTTGTTTGTTGTCTTGTTGAAACGTATAAATCACGTGTTGCATTCTTGAGTAAATAACGTTTGTGCCATCCGCGTTCTTCGTTCACAACATTACTTCCTACAGAACCATTTGTTACATGTGGCTGTCAAAATGGATGGTTAAAATCTGCAGAGGAAACGCCATACTACATTGATATAAAAAAAAATCGTCAAACAGTATACCCGAATCTCGTTGACCTGCGAGCTCGTTTGCTAAAACAAGTCCAGGACTGGTTAAAACGCACGTCATACGCGCACCTCAGGTGACTAAAACTAACAATCTTGCATCGAAAACCTAGAAAACAACATATGGTGGGGGGCGCATCCGGTTAACACAAACAGTTGATATAATGACGCGCTATTAAATAGACTAAAATGTTCTGATTCCGGTTGAGTGGACACGGGACATTTGTGTATATGTGGCACTCGTGTTTTTCACTATCTTTTCGTCATTCTCCTCTTGCTAATTTGGACTTTGTCAGCAAAGACCACGGATTTAGTTATTTCAGTTTTGTGTCACGGACGGCTCGAGACAAAATGATCTCAGTTGAGACGCGCATCACGGCGCTCACCGAAAGGTCAAACAAGTGCACCAGACAGGACATGTGCGTGAACCGAACAACAACCGTGGCACATGTCAAGGCCGAAGCCAAGTTACTGAAGCCAAACCAATGAAGGCAGCTGCTGTGTTGATATCATATATAATGCCCTATTGACAATATACAGAGAACTTTTGTCGTGCCTCATTGCTGAGTCTTTTGCAATCAGTCGGGATAGCTTGAGGTCGTGTTAACCAGCGTTACAACACTTCCTATGACAATTTTACCGTTTGACCTGTAAATTGATTCGACTAATCACACTGTTGGATACTTCGTTTTTTCTGGAATGAATTCCTGATACATCATGCGACTGTTATTTTTGCTTGCAGGTTTGACCGTTACTATTTGTCGAGCACCAACACTAATTACTGATCGTTGTAACATGTAAGCAATCATCAAACTCGGGGGCTGCAATACATCAGTATTTTGAGCTGGGACTTGGCTATCACGTAACCGTAAAAAAGGAGGCTGGTCATAGCCGGAAATGGTGGTTTGGGAAGACACTGTACATACTACAATTAAATTTGTGCATCTTCATTTAGGGGGGTTACCGTTTCATATATGCCGAGTGTTGAGTGTTTTGGGAAGCGCTCAATTAATCATCAGTTATACATTATTAATAGCATGCTAACCTGAGTTGGTTTTGAGCCTCACGTGTTTTCCTTGATTCGTCATCCAATACCAATTGCATTTCTCGTAATTTAGTTTCTGCTTGATTCTTTGCATCATCTGCTTGGTGTTCAGCCACGTCCACTGCACGTCTCAATTCAAGCAGTTTGCTGTTTACCTCTTTCAACTCTGTTTCCAGGTGTCGACGACCGGCATCGGCACGGCGTGAGGAATCTTGTTCGGCCTGTAGGTCTTGAGCTAACTTAGCAACTTCCGCTTGCAGGCGTTCAGCCCGTTCGTCTGCAACCTTCATATGTTTGGTTAAAAAACATACACAGAAACATCGTTCATGTAAAATACTCAGAACATTCGGATGAGTTATAGGAACATTGTTTAAATGAGCTCAAAATAACGCACCCGATGAAGGCTGCTGAATGTTTTGAAACCGGATCATCATTCAGACAGCCTTGACTTTGTGGGGATAAAGCAGAGGAGCCTGTCGTGAAAACGTCGCCACGAGTCTGAGTATGAACCTCAGGCTATATGGTTTCATCCATTCAATTTTTACGAATACCCTCAAGTGGGACTAAGTTACCGTAAATCTGTGCATCAGTGTCAGAGTAAAAATTCACCGTGTACCATTTGCAGTGGAGACAAAATGTGAAACATAACGAAGAAGCATAAACCCACACTTGACTAAGTGTACACTTGAATGTTTTCCACGAAACGAAAGCACAGCGTTTTAGGTAAGTGGAAGTAGTTAATAGAGATTGGACTGGATCATGTTTCCAAACAAAAGTTTGTACGAATCTGAGTCAATCATCATTTGGGTGGGTTATCCTAACGATTGGCAAAACATGAATAGATGATGTTTTGATAAACAATACATGACCAGTTCATTTATTTCGGGTCAAAAGCACCCGTATTTCACGGAGTCCGTTGAGCAATCATGTTTATGAACACGATTGATAAAACATTGTATTTATATATAAAAACCACATTGAAGTGAGACCGGGTGACTCAGGTACATATAAAATATTAAGCATTGATTTGATCGCAGCCGTCATGCATAATGTCTGTGTTCTAAACACGGACACCAGGTTGAAAAATGTAGCGCATAACATTTGAAATAAACGTTTTAAACGATGACACTATCAGTGGTGTTGGCACTGGACCTTATGCTTTCCACGTAGCGTACGCACTAGACAAGTTGGCTGGTTTGACCTAGCGTATTAGGGCGGCCCTTGTGGACGCACGCACGCCATGTCGCCGTGCCCGATACAGAGATATGACGCGCATTTCACACATCCGTGGGAGAATGAAGGATTGATGTCCCAAGCCTGTCTAAGAGACCGGCCTCGGCAGTTAGCACATGCGCAAGCCTTCGTCGTCCAAAGAACAACCCGGATTTCGAACAGAGCTGACTGACGCCGCTAATTGAGTGGTCGACGAGGCCCTTCGCCTCCGATGTGACACCTACGGCGGGGGGCGCGCATTAACCAATTCCGCCGTATCAGCTCACCAGAGCGGCGTGTTAGTGCTCAAGATTTAAGAAGGAAGCAGCTTATTCAGCTGGTTAGCTTATACATAGATTATGACCGCAATGCTGCGGGGTCCGTAATTTGCGGTGGATTATCAGCTTCTGGTTAGACGTTCAGCGTAACTTGTCCGGGTTCGATATTTTGGCATGGTTTGTTTCACATACTTTTAAGCGAACTTACTTAATACCAGTTGATATATGGCAAGGGTTATTTAACTGAGAATAAAGTCAGTTTGCTGAGGCTTTGGCTATCAGACGTCGTAATTGTTCAAAAACACTTTGTGTTGAAGTTGTGGCTGCCCTGGCACTCAGCATCCCCATCTGTTTAATCTTCATTTCCGTGTCTGTCTGTCTGATCTCTTAAGCCATTATTTCCACTCTATGGAAACTTACCTTAATGTTTATAATTAATTACATGTGTGATAAGAATGTACGAAATGTTACTTCGGAGAACATTACATGATTTACGTCTGCACGTTGCCTTATTCAAGTTGATAAAGGGAGCAAACTGCTTGAAATAAAGCACACGGTAAAATTTCAGTATAGTCGGCACCGACGATCGTTTCAGAAGAACAGCCCAACGATTATGGATAGTTCACGGTCAAAACCGTCAGGGAATAGATAGCAACAAAATGGTTTGCATGCTGCAGATATACGTTGAGCTTACAGAATATGTAGAACCAGTACAGTGGTTCAATCTTACTCCAACAGTCGGTCAACATTATAACATCGGCAGACGTTGAAACTCTTGGTAACAGAACTAGGACGCCATGAAATTTTGACACACTAACATAAGGCACTGCGCGCAACTTGTATCATCTAATGTTTTAAACCCAACCATTAATGATGTGAACAGCCAAATTAACAATTGTGGTAGAGACAACTGTACCAAAACATTTATTTCCGCAATCACTTCATTTCCTGATTATACGTTCTTATCAGTGAATTATCGTCAGGCTAAATACATCACACTTATATCACGAATTTTACAGGGGAATCATTAGAAGGGGTAAACGGGGAACAGGTGGTTAATCAGGTCAGTCAGTTCAATGTCACGCTGCAATCAAGTACCCACTTGAACCGTGGGTCTTGACAGGCTAACAGGGTGTGGGGTTGGCCATGGCAGATCCAACGCCGGTACCAAACGTTTTCTGGGTGCACAGGGCTGGGTTGTACAGGCGAATTGCAATAGCTTCAGCTGTGGACAGAATCCTACGCCTCACTGCCATCGACTGGGTAGCTTTGACTCGGTAGATTGGGCGAAATGCGTCCGTCACATTGACAGAGTGATTCGAATCTACCAGGTGCGATAGTATGGCACTGTTGACAGATTTCGTTGTACAACTGTTGAGCCAAGCTGGGTGGTGTTCCCGGACCCGTTCAGATAAAGGTCTGGTCGTTCGGCCAAAATAACTGGTTCCACAGGAACAGGTGAATGAGTATACACAAAATGAGGCTGCAGAAACAGGCACTTTATCTTTTAGGCGTGGGCACAAAGCCGGGTTGGATGTGAAGTGGACATGTAATGTAGCAGCGGAAAATGTTGCACTAACTGTCCTTGTGAGTCTACGTGTGATGGTTTCAGCTAACGTGTCACCCTTGAAGGGTAACCCGGTGTGTACAGTTTTTTCCCGCTTGGTACAGCTGGTCCCTTTCACTCTGTTGTTGCATAGCTCTGTCTATGAACCTTTCGAGGCAGCCATTTTATAGGAATACTGTACGTATGAAAGTCAATTCTTCGGCCATAGTATCATCCGTGCAAATTCTTACAGCCCTGTCCATCAAACAAATGATTAAATTTCTTTTCAGGGCGAGTGGTACAAAACTATTGAAATGAATGTACTGACCATTCCACGTGCCCTTTCTGTATATCGCGCGTTGAATTGAGCCATCCGCGCGGCGACGCAAACACACATCCAAAAAGCCTAACTGATTACTTGTTTTGGTCTCCAACACGATTTAAGCATGCCAAAGACCCTGTTGCGATGCAGGAACCTAATAAGTTCATGTAGTTTAACGCAAGACTGGCTGAAGCAAAAGCTACTATTCGGTTTCTTGATAAATCCATAGACACTTGTGAATACCCGGAGTACTATTGGAGTATCTTACGGAGAAATCGGATCACAATAACTGCGACCTCATTACAACGTCAAGCACTTAATGAACAGGACACCACATGCAGTTTGCTCGGTGAATTAGAAATTAACCTTGCAAAGGCACTACTCGTTCTCGATCGATTGAGACCAGAGGAACGGTGCGATTTTGAGGCTTATTCCACACAGGCTAAAATGAAATGTGGTGGAAAGAAGCTGGACTTACTTCTCAAACAGATCAATTCAACGAAGCCTTCCTCGGAGTTTCCAATTAATCCAGAACGCTCTGTCCACAAATTTTCTTCTCTGAATCTGGACAAGGTATTACTCGAAGTGCTATCGCTAGGCCCTAAGCTTTGTTGTCCACAGCGTAAAACTAGGCAATTGGACTTAGAGGTGCCGAGCTCGGGGAAATAGCGTACTTCTATCATACCCGTGACAAATTCGAGCAGATGTTAATCAATGTATTGTCATGTACCTGGTTGGCGTTTCCATGTCGATCACTGAAAGTTGAATACCATTCACGATTTCCCACACGCTTTACACTCATTTGAACCAGTTGGCTGACCCGCTGTGATCCGAATCGCTGATCAAACCCGTGTTTAAATTTGGACCGGTTACAAGTGTAAAACCTAAAATGGAATGGAATAGAACTCTGGTCCTCTTGCTTGTGATGTCAGCACATAGTTCATTATTCATTCAGCTTTGCATTGGAATGAACTGAAACATCACAAGTGAACGTTTAACCGCGTTCGTCTGTAAGCTATATTCAAATTGGATGGTCTTCGAGTGAAGAGGCACAGTAGTCGTCTTGTGAACTTGATCGGTGATGTATCAAGAATTGTTGTTCTCAGCCAGATTGACATTTGTGACTTTTGAACTTCTGCAACACCGTTTTGATCACTGATGGACAGTCTACAGTTTTCCATCATTGCATACACGATTATCTTTTCTTTATGAAAGCACTGGTGTGTTTTCTGGAAAAGTTTCTGCTGAATGAATTGTCTCCATAGAAGGACCTGGTCTCCCACTAAGTAGGTCCATCATTGTGTACCTTATCCTCTACTCGCTTTGTAATTTAATGAGTTTTTAAGTCGTTTTCACCCGAGTCATGCTTCTTCGAAATGCGATGATTACAACCACCTTTAATTAACGGATCCTTTTCACAGTAACATTCACCAGCAAAAACGTGTTGTAGCAACCTATTTGCTTTTCAAGTGACTTTCCCACAATTCCGTACGTATTATTGTCCACGTAATAACGGCAAATTTTTAACATCTTTCATCTAACGCAGAGGGTGCATTTGGGAAAATCATTCTGTTGTCGTTTCCTCTGGGAGGTTTTAATGGTGTACAATTCTGAACCGTTCTAAATTGTTTCTTCGATGGAGGGAATTCATGTAAAGAGGAATAATGGTAGGTTACATGTATCTAAACGCAATTGTTCAACGCATATGGATTTTCAACTAGTATATTTCGACAAGGCAAACTAGACATGTGCTTCTCTCGTGTTAATATCAACCAGCAGTTTGCAATCTTACTGTACTCACAAGTTGAACTTTAATTTGATGTTAACAGGCGGGCTCTGTTGTAGCAAAACTTGTTCAGCAAATCAGGATCCGTAGTATCCAACTGGCTCGTTCTCACTTCACGCGCGCTCCCGCGTTTACGAGGTGGAGTTCCAGTCCACGACACAGCGGGGGTTCCCACTCACGTCAAGTTCGGTTCTGCCTGGTTTGTGTGTACCTGACGCCATCTGTTGAAATTTTTGCATCTGATTCCTCGCTCGTTTCGCCAATTTCGCTGCGCGATGGGCTCGTGCAGTCGTCTGTGTTGTCCACAATCCACTCGTGGTATGCTTTTGGACATACCTTCCTGTCGCACTGATATACTTCACCGCGTGTTGGAATACTCGTGCCTCCCAGTTGGTCATTCATCACAATATCACCGCGCATATGGGCTGATCAGATTGTCAAATGTGACTGTTGACTCATAAACATTAATGAGTTGTGAAACCAAGATTTACCATCTTAGACAGACACGGTGAAACAGTCTTTTCCAGTATGGTGCTAAGTGGATGACAGACAACAAACCTTGCTCCTAACTACAGATTCAACGTGCAGACATACGGATTTGTTAGGAGCTAAATTTGTAAGTAATCGTACCCTTGCGATTTTGGTGGGTTGTGAACAGCATTCAGTTGCGTATGACTACGAAATAAGCGTGTTATGCTGCCTTGTATGACAGATGAAGAACAACAGATTGCAAAGGTTAACTGATTGGGATATTGCACGATATTGGACTCTTGCTTGCAGTCAGCTGGACTTCAACATAAGCGCTGGCTGAGTATCTACTTCGTCAAGGAGAAAATAGACAAACAGTGCTGGGACACGGTATACAAACATAGACAACGTTGTTTGTTTTTGAAATCGACGAGTGAGCGTGATGTACGCGAATAAAGCAAGTTCAGAACATCGGCGTGCATGAGCGGACCGACTACGAACACATCAGTAACAAGTTGCAAAGGACAGTAGAAGCTAAACAGAATGTCAACGGATTTCCAGTTGAAAATCAGACTCGATGAACAAAACAAACACAACTGAATTGTGCAAATGAACGAAGTCAAAAAGCGAGACTATACTGAGTAAGTCCGTATATCATAAACTTACATTAGCAGGTCAGTGCACTAAATTCAATCGTTTTGTGCCCAATAAGCATAAACGAAATCTAGCCCAAAGCCTGGCAACCATAGAGCGAGAAAGATTTGTTCGGATGACGTAATGGAGCAAAAACTGAAAACGATTAAAAACCTATTCAGAGAAAATGGTTATCCGGAGCAATCCATCACCTCAAATAAAATGGTCAAAAGCCCGCGTGAAGTGATTCCCATAGCTGAGAAGAAAGCCGTTTTTCTAAAACTCTCGTTTACATGTTATATTGTAGGAGATCAGTCGAACAGTTACACCTACCGGCCACTTAAACGCACCTCTCCAGCAGCAACCTTAAGAAGTTCGTTCACAACAATGCCGATATTAAGAGTGAACTTGAGGGACTAGCTACCAGACCGCAATCGATCAAATCTCGTGTATTTATTTTCATACTGCAGAATATGTTGGTCGTAAGACTAGACGCCAGTCAAAAAGGATCAAGGAACATCATCCAGTTTGGATCGGAACAGGTTGTAAGTCGATTACGAGCGCCACTGTTGCACACCATGCCGACACCATCCATGACAGACGTCACCACAGCACTGCGGGTTGTCTACAGATTTGCCAACACTCAACCAAAAACTGTCCGCCAGCGCGTTCTGACGATCGCTGAACCAACTGCAATCAGGTTATGCAATTATAACGTGCACTGTCAAAAGAAATTTAGCAAGTCTTTGCAAATTTCCATGGCCACAGTTCAATAACATTCATTCTAATCACAGACAAGCATTTGACTCTGATTGTGTGACGTAACATTCAGTCATGTCTTGATTAAATCTATGTAATAGTATTGACTTGAAAAGGAATTAGCGAAAGCGATTGTTCGTCCCCTTGTTAATTTTGATTTTAGGAGAATATTCGGACACTGATAACAGAGCAAATTAGACCACTCAGTAGCTGAACGGTGGATCAATACTGTCGACTGCTACTGTATTCCAACTGGTTAATAACGTGCATTTTCTAACAAATGAGATTATTCATGTCTGAGTAGATTACTGTTTCTCTCGGACTTAAGATAACCGGATTGAGGTGGAAGTGTACAGCTGTCAGAAAGGTAGAAGTGCAGAATAAATCTGAGTTTGCTTCGAGACGTTTAGAAAAAGCAGCCAAAGACATTTTCGTTCTAGCCCTAACGAGAGTGTGAAAGTTAGAAGTTTCAGAAAAACCAAACCACAACCTTTGAGGTAAACTAAGAACGGATTTGGATTCGCAGCCGCGGAAGGCTGACTATGAATACGGAACACTTCAAAGACTTTGCTTGATCTCTTGAACATTTGCATCTGCTGCGCGCTTAAGTTTACACGCTGATGCCATTGTTACGATAGGTTTTCGTAGGTTTTCCCAGACTGGGCATAAGTGGGAAAACTTGAAGCCACACGACTATTATGATGTCGTAGACTTGACAAACTTCCTCTGAGACGGCATCCTAAAAGAAGCAGCAAAATGGTTACTATGGGATATGGTCGGTAGGGCTGCTGCTCGTTAATCTCTCCTCTGTCGTATAGACAGTACATCAAAGATTGTCCCAGGTTATATTTTCAGCATCGAAATGTCTGACCCTTTAGTGGCCGGCTGTTATAGTTTCCAGTGACACGATACCCTTGTGAGCAAACGTTTCAGTGATGATTGGATTCGATGGAGTTCCGGGAGGGGTGAACTATAGTGGCTGACCACCCCTGGAAAAGACCGTAGAGTTGCCACATCCGTAGGAGGCGGCATCTTCTGAATGGCTTTTACGTTGGCCCGGTCAGATCGTCGGCTATTTTGTCCACAGTGAATGCAAGGTATCTGATGCTGGACATGCCGAATCTGTATTTGCTGTCGTGAAGTCGGAAGCCATATTCACCCAGACAAATAAGAGTTTGGTCAAGCTTCTGCTTCAGGTCCTCTGCACTATGACTCATGATTGTAATGTCAACTAGGTAAGCAGCCACGCCAGCAGTATCCATGAGCATGGTACCTTTCAACAGTTGGAAGATGGCTGACGGTGTCTTGACCACGACGATAGGGGTCACCATGTTGAATAATTTACCAGTTCACTCACTCCAGCTTTCTGAAGACGTTCCAGTTCCCGATCGGCGGTTGCCAAAGCAACGCAGGGAACTGGGTCGAAATATATGCTTCGTTCTAAGATGACGAAATAAGACTGCTTTCGTTTTGGTGCAACAGTTCGTCTATGAACACATCCGACTGTCTCTGTTGGAGAGCCTTGTTGAGTCGAAGGTGGAGTTCTGGAGTCATCGTGGTCGTCTATTGAGCTTAAGTTTGGTTTCAGGTTTAGAGTAATGACCTGTCAAGTAGATGCAGTTTGCCGATCCACTTCCAGGATTGCGAGTCACGTAGCAGGTACCTCTGATTAACGGTCTGTTAAGGAGTGCAATGAACTGAACTTCGCCGATTATGTGCAATCGACCATCAGTAGCACTTCGAGCGATTTCGATTGTCGGACGGATTGTAAGCTTGCTGGTCATGTGCCACATATGGTCAGAGATTAATACATTGTCTGGGAACATCTACTGAAGTGACTTAAGGATGTGATTATACATTCCAATTCCTTCATCCGTCGGATCACGTAAACTTCCTGCTTCATCTATTGCTAGACAAATTTTAACCACCGGTCACCGGATTAATCCTGAATCGACAGTTAGGAATGTAATATGCCAAATCAATCCACGTTATTTTGTGTTTTGCTGAGGCCGTCCTAATTAGACTTCTCAAGTCAGCAGTAGGTCTTAGACTCCCATGGACCTAATAGTTTTGCGCTGCTGTTCTCCACCTCATTTACTCTTTTATTTCTTCACTCTTCACCTCACCAATTTAATATTTATATTCCCGGACTATTGAAGAGGCAATACGAAATTCTATAATCCACCAGCGTTCGTTTTCTTAATACTACGTTCCAATATATGCAGGGAATCAAATGTTTCAAATTTCGTCACACGTTTATTTTAAGCTACTTACAAAATCCAAGTAACGCTCTAAAAACCCACATTTTTCAACGTTGTTCCAGCCATTTATGCGAAATCATTTTTTATAAAATCAGGTTACATGGTTGTGTAACTTTTCACCGTTCCGTTCAATTATTGTGATTTCTACTTATTGCATCATTTTAAAGTGTGTTCAACGACTTACTTCCCTCGATCCTGTCATATCATCCAAGTCACCCTGCAGAACAGCGATCTGACTTTCCAGTTTTCTTCGATCGCTGGTCAAATTATTGATTTGATTATTTAAATCCCCAATTCGTGTGATGTTCTCGGCGGCATCTTCTTCAGTTTTGCGCTTCAATCGTTCAGCAACTTCCAACTGACTTCTCAAAATCTCCATCTCATCACCAAGCGCAACACGTCGGTTTTCAGAGACCTAAAAGACAGTCAATATCGTTATAATCACAAATACAACATGTCATCAATTTTGTTACTAATGAATAGTCTGGCAGATTTGATGATTTGGTTAAGGCCCAATTTTGAAAATCAGAGCTCTGGATAGATTCGAAGTAGCGACAGAAACACGAAACCCAGACGTGGCAGGCGCTCTACCAGCTGAACTACGAAGCCACGCCAAGAATTCGGCAATTTCGCGATTGGACCCTGTTACCCACCCGTCCAACTGTCACATATGGAATCCACCAAATGATCCAATGATCGACTACCTCGGCAGAATTGCTCGAACAGTTCGTGCTGAGATCAACCAGCGCCACTGCTGAGCATAGAAATTGTATTACTAATGAGTAACGTGGACAAATGTCCATAAGTTGATCAATAAGTGTCATCCAAGACACATCTTAGTGATACTTAACACTTTGAGGAACTCCACATTCTGTGCTGTTCCAAATGTGTTCAAAAATGACCAACGAATTTATTAACCCGTTATTAATTAACGTACGCATAAGTTCGTCATGCTGTGATATGAAAAACCAACAACCAGCATCAGGAAGAAAACTCTCGAATAAAAATTACGGATGACGAATTTCATACCGGCTATGTAAGCGATGGTGCACCGTCGGGCACTGGACACTTAATCAGCGTTAAACATTGGGATTTTCACCATGTTAGACTTATTTCTAGACCCATAGCAGGTTACTAGAAATGTATCTTCCTTGCTGATAAAATGTCTGAAGTCGGTCGAACAAGCAACCACAGCGTTAAATATTGTCTTACTCACAGAGCCGTTTAAGCATTCAGGAAGATGTCCACGTACTTTTCCTGATAACCTCCTTGTAGTGCCATCGCTGTGTGATGCTTGTCACACGCAAGTAAGGTGGTTTACAAAAGAGCTGATTGTGGAAAGTGGAAGTCTACTGAGGGTCTAGAAATTCATAATGTTGACCGTTGGTGCAATCACGGGTATAGTTGTGCATAACCCCTGGGTTCAGATGTTCGTGAGGTTTCTCTGTCTGCCCGTGCTGGCGACCAGTAATACTCATTATTTGGAACAATGATCTCGCAAACTTTGGCACGATCACCAACCCTAATGGTTATTAATAGATTTTTCGGCCATTTTGGCTGATGTCTTCTTAAGTTGTTCGTATTTTATGTCAAGATGAACTCAAATCATAGCAAACAAGGATTGGCAGGCTATTCAAGACGAACGACAGTTCTATGAGCCGCTGATCGCAATAAGTATTTACAAATTGCTGCGCTCTCTTGGAACTTGATGAGCTCATCTTATTTCTAGTAAACTGTTCGAATTTCGACTGCGGTTGTTACAAATAAGCAACCACTTCGAATTTTCAAAATCAGTCAACTTTTCCTGAAGCATCTGTTATGGTTTTTAACTTTCATTACGAATGCATTCACAAATTCGAGGTAGTAAAGCAATCAATTTGATGTCGCACCTGTAAAGCTGAAGTGGTTTCAGCCAGCATGTTGTTGGCTTCTTCCAGCTCGTACTCCATACGGCTGGCATGCTGTTCAGCATCCTGCACAGCTCGTTCAGCCTCTGCGTGTGCTTTCTTTACTTCTTCCAACTGTTCTTCTAGGTTGGCCACCGTGTTTTCCAACTTCTTCTTCAAGCGTTCGATTTCATTTTGATATTTTGCTTCAGATCCCTCCATGGCGGCTTTCAGATTGTCTAAGTTTCGTTGGCTTGACCGTCTGTATGAAGGAACAACATAAAAATCACCTAGAAAACAACTCATTTGTTGATTTGAGTTTAGTGTCTCATTAAACACCTATTTTCATTCAGCCAACGGAATTTATCCGACACATGGAGTGAACATGCAATGCCTATCCAAATGTTTCTGATTAAAAAAAAGAAGCAAACGACAGTGACGTTCCTACATCTTTTCATGTAAGCAGCCGATGGGATCATAGTATTTTACTCTCCAGCAGCTAAATCTCACACTGTGTCCAACTGTGAACCTTTGGACCTCAACATAACAATTCTTTACAGAGTCTAAGATTAACACGGCAAGTGTATCACATGCGGTGCTCAAACCTCACCCGAATGAGTCATTGTGGTCTACTTTAAAGACATCCTGTCGATTAAATAACTGATACCTCGAGGATTTCGGCAATCAAAATGAAGTTTTGGATCCTGAACTCAATGAAGTTTCACGTTCAAAGAATGACAGGCAATCTGAGCTCCGAACAACGCTAAAAGTGGTCATTTAAAACAAATCTCAAAGTTGCACAGTGAATATTATGAACTAGCCTCTTGACGACACCACGTCGCGATTAAAATGACCGCTTTTACGTTCGAAATTTCAGCGGACTAATTTCGCTTTTGTTGAAGTAAACTATGTAGCAGTTTTCTTTTCTGCTAGCGCATTTGGGATTGACCCATAGTTGGCTAAGTAGGATTCCTTGGTGAAATGCTGTTCATCTGCGTTCCCAAATGCTACACTGGAGACGCACACTAGTAAACAAAAGATGTGATTTGAGTAGCTGTCTGCACACAATTGAGTGACCAGTCATAATACTGGCTGCACTCCCCGTGTTAACGGTAACACCACAGGGTGAATGCAAATTTGTCAGTCCCCACGATTGTGTTTGTTAGGGTAGACTTATTCTTCCCAACAAATTATTTTGTATAAATGTTGCAAGAATTACAAACATCTGGTCAGGTGACTTCTAACATATCATATTTATCATGCAGTGTAGCAATATTTTGAAAATCTACCCGATTCAACGCTCATCCAAACTCCGACACAATAGATCGCTTAACAATAGACCAGTTCAAACGTTGCATCAAGGTATTACATCAGGATTGGACGGAGGGCTGTAATGTTCTTCATCTGCTTTTCTTTCGTTATTCGCCAAGTTCGTTCTTGTGTGTTGCATCAATCAGCTTAAAGTTTGTGACTATGCATGTGCCAGTACGGTTAGCCAATGATAGCTTCTGATTTCCTAAATACTGATGTGCATCAATAAATGCGGGTTCTTGTCCAGTGGATTCTAGTTACTGCAATCACTCCGAGTTATTCTCCTCAGTACTTCCCGGGTTCAATTAAACTGAGGGCTATTCGAAGTTCCTAATTCCGAGTGTCACATAATACTTCGTGCCTAGTGTGGGGGACTGTCAGGCAGGAAGTGCGAGCATTCCAACTCTCGGCGGAATACCCCAACACAGGGGGGAGGCGCGTTCAAAAACCCACAGTGAGCAGATGGAGAACGGCGTGGGCGACCGGATGAGTCATCGCACGACCGGATCGGACCAACGGGCAAGACGTGGCAGCCGAAATAGAATGAATGACCAAACTGAAGGCGTGATTATTCCAATACTCTCAGGAATATCTCGACACGGCTGTAGAGTACGTTCAGAGCCTATAGTAGATAGACGGAGGAGAGCACGAGCGATCGGACAAGCTATCGCTCAACGAAATCGGATCAACGGACGAGGAATAGCAGGCAGAAAACCCCCGGGTAGAAGGCGCCAATCACACACTTACAGCGGGTAGAAGTGCACACGACGCGTGAACGGAAACCTGGGGATGTTGTGGACTGGAATGCTGACTCATAAATGCGAGTGCGCGCGAAGCATGCGAATTAGCGAGTTGGGCAATAAAGATTGTGCCTTACTGAACGCCTTTTCGCTACACTATGTTTTCTAGTTACACACGGTTCTAATCAGAAAACTGAATGGGGTAAAAGATGGTGACCCGTAAATCTTCTAATCCCCATAATGAGAAACTTAGTAATAAGCTAGAAGTTAGTCATTCTGTTACTACACAAACATTTAACCTTGCGATGGTTGAGATTCCGAAGACTGCTTATTTGCCCGGTCACATGGACTGCACGTATGGACATCATCTGCTGTATATTGAAAAACACAAGGTTAATGGCTTACTACATATTCCTCTTTCACTTGATCTTTTGATTTTTTTTAGAAAGATATCTATGTCTAACCAAACGTTTCAAACTGTTCATCCCTTATACGGCAAGCTAGAATAATGTATAAAATATGTATGAATAGCGACTGGATTGTACGCAGCCTTAGTTTATGTATATGTAAAATGTTCAATTGTTAGAGAAATAACGCAGCGTGATTGAACAAAGCTCCTAGTGAGTTTTATGGGCGTGCCTATATATTAGTTATTATGAACTAGCCCAGCATTACACCTATATAAGAGATGAAAAATGTGGTCACACATTATGGTCATCAGACGTGTAGATGTGCTTGAATAGTACCACGACTTGTCTCACTGTCCCATGCTAAGACGTCTGTTAGCAACTGACGTTCTCCGCATCCCCAGTTTCTCACATTCGTCCGCTTGTTCTTTATTTGCAAAACGTCCAACGGATAATCCCCCATGGAATTTAGACACATGATTTCACCTCATTAATGAGCTGACTGCTTCCATTGTTTAAGACAGGTGAATAGGATATTTGATATGATACTCAGACAACCTGTCGCTCACAGGATTATTGCTATGAGATAAATGTTAGCCGTTCACAGTTTGTTCCGACAGCTTCTAACCTACTTGCCAAATAAGTACAACCCAACACGTCCGGTATCGAAGTGAAGGTTTACATCACGAAAGATTACACGGAAGTTATTTTTATAGACAAATCCTCAAACAGATGTACGAATACGATAGTATGGAATCATTTTTGTACGCTGATGTGATGGCCTCAGGTGCTGGTGGTCAGACAGGGTGGTAGTCTGATTGACATTCATGAACGGTGCTCACTATGTTCCAACGACATCTGGCCTCATTATCACGTCGACTGACATCAAAAAAGCAGTCCACTGGCTGGAACTAAGGCTGAATGAACTTTACTCGTCACAGCCGGACAGCTTTCTAGTTGTGAATTGTATACATGGTCATTGACCATTTGTACTGCTGAGTCATGACTTGTTCATTCTGTTCGTCAACATCATTCACACAACACTAAATTGAAGGTTGACGGCCTCCAAATCCATCAGGCTTTAAACCTAATGAATTTACCACATATTACCGTGAATCGTGTTTGAGGACTTAATTAACATGCCCTCTCCAGAGAAGCTGACCTGTAGGAAAAATTCTCTGACAGATGATCATTATGTTTCCTCCGATTCGACTGCACATAGTGCATGTTCTCCTAGCTTACGTGAGGTATTGGCGGATCGGAAGGAGACTTGATTCCGTCTAGCTTGTTACATTTCATGTGGTTACTTTGTTCATATTTGCAGCTAAGCAGTTTGAAATAGGAAGACCTCCAAGTAAAGTTACCCTAATGATTTTCTGTTTGAAGCATCTATCTGTGAAAAATATCAACAGTGACCCAGCACGTTTTCGCTAGGTTTTTCTCTGGCAGATAAGTCTACTTAGGTCATCCTACAGACCGGTCGATTTCCTAAACTTTATCATTTAAGGTTCATAATTACTGGCTAATTCTGGTACGGTTTTTGCCAATTCTGATACGAAAACCTTTGTTTTCGCTATTTCGTTGTTGAGTGCTCTTTTACGATGGTTTAATATAGAGCCTGGAATACGTGAGTATTTCAGCCTTCTCAAATATGTAAGATGTCAATAAACGGATTGGTTGTAATTGTTTCTGACCAGGTTTAGGCAGTGGAAACAGACATGACTGTCCTACAGAAAAAGAAACCTCTCCTACGACCTTCAAAATAATCCGCAAACTGACACAATTTGAATATATGAGCTGATCTGTTACGCAGTCAAGTGTTTTCAGCATCCACTACAACCATACAAATAAGACCATCTAGTCAAACGCGTGACGTGTGTGTGCCCAAATGCCTTACAAATACACTAAGCGTGTTGTGTTGGACATACTTGTTAAGAACAAACAAATCTTGACTCAGTGCAAGCCAAAAGTGCCTACGCAACTATTCTGTTTCAGCCTAATGGCTCTGATATGGAACAACGGGAAGAAACGGTCATCACAGTTTCTTTTTTCATTAGCCCGTATACGAATCGCAATACAATAACCGACAAGTCAGATCTTGAGCACATTCGTAATGAGTTATTTTCTAATTTAGAACAGACAACACATGGAATAATTCAGTTTCGACTATCAAATAGTACCTTTTTGTGATATAATGACATTCCTTGGACTTGTTAGAACCATCAGTCGAACTTAGAGAAACCTGATAACAAACGATTGTTCATTAGGCCATAGCTGAGGTAGCAAAGAGAAGTCAACATGTTCGGTACATTTTCAAAGCAAAGGTCATAAAATAAACCAGTAAGATAGAATGAATTTACAAAAGTACTAAACGCATGTATGTTAGCATCATTTGTCCCCAAGTAAACTGGGAACAAACTCGGTGAAAAGCTGTCAAACTGAACAACCCTCATTCCATCCGTGCACGAACACACGGTTGCAATAACTTTCTCAGGAGTATTTTGACCGACTTGAATGACCAGTGCACACACACACACACACAAGTAAATGGATTAGCACAGGGCTGTTGAACAGAAGATGTTAAACGCAGTGTAGGACAGAACAAGTGGTCAGGAAAACAACTTACATCACGGATCTGAAAGTAGGTCAACTTAATTGACCAGAAAACTGACGACTAGCGAACACTGAATTTCGTTACCTCAGGCAGGACTTTTGGATACCAGTGTGGAAGTTCACTTTGACAAGGTTGATTTTCACCCTCAAGACCCATTCCCGTGGCAACTTGATTGCACTGTGAGATTGCTATTTAACACAGCTACTATCGAACTGTTTTCTACACAACCCTTAGGTTAGATATGTTGTATTGTAGGCTTACCGTAGAGATTCAAGTTCCTCTTCTTTATCACGTGCTTGTCGTTCAAATTCCGAACGCAAAGTCGTCAGAGCCGAGTGCACTGTTTGATACTTTGTCTGATTAAATGATTACAGAAAAAGGTAATGATGACTTTAACATGATATGAACAAACGCAACATCAACAAAGTTTTCCTATACTCCAAAATCATTGTATCACATGTATAACTATTCTCACAGGTGATATGAGCTCAAAGCGCGATTCGTAATAAGCACACATGTCGATCGCAAATAAGTTATTACAGTGAAAATTGCGCGTATTGTATTTTTTTTCCAATCACGGTTAATATAAGTATATTAAAACTAATCTTTCACAATAGTCGTGTTAGGGAACTGGGTGAACGAGCTAATCAACTCCATAACTTCTATCTCAGACAGCTTGACGGGGATTGAGTGCATACTTTGTAAGTAAGATCCACTTTTAAGTAGCGATCATGTTGCTAGCTGAAAACACGTTCTCTTTGAAAACTGCCTCCATTTGTTGGATAGCAACTTGGGGATATAGAATTGCATAGCTTAAGGTTGAACGTATTTCTCTAAGCCTCACAAACTGTTTACTGTGGAAAAAGTTACAAAAATAGATCGGGGTTATTCAAACGAATTACATGTTATCCGCCCAAAAAGGTTATCCCGGTCTGGACATGACAGACATACGGCACTGGCGTTGCAAACCCCCCCAATTACACGTGAGACTTTTACTCATGTATCACTAGGGTAGATTTGCTCGAGTTTGAGTTTAATTTTAACTGCTTATGATATGGTTGCATGACAATCTACCATTCAAGGTGTGTTTGGTGTTCAAAAATAATCCGATGCAGGCATGCCTTTGATGGGTTGAATTAGTGATCAGCTTCATTTCTCAAGCAGGTAACTAGTTACATTAGATAAAAGAATGTTTGCAACATTGATGACCAACATGTGACTAATGTAAACGATCTCGGTCATGGTAACATTCAAAAAGACCATTTAGCACAAACGCTTTGCTCACTTTGGCTCAGCGTTGTATTGCTCCAGCCAAGCAGATCGCCGTCACTT
>JTDE01000494.1:24400-144986 GCA_014338405.1 Paragonimus skrjabini miyazakii
GAGCAGAGCTCGCACGTGACTGACCGTGTTTCATCACTTCCTACGAATCAGTTAGGACGAGTCTTAAAGGAGTTTCACACAAGAATGCTTAAACAAGAATGTTAAAGCGCACTTATCAAACAGATTGCTCACAGTGGCGAAATTGAGAAACTCCAGTACTCATTGGTGAAAGAGGTTACGTCGGTGAACAATTCAAAACTATTGATGTGGTTCAAGAACCCTTTGTTCTCAGAATGCAATTCTTTGAATTCTTGCAAGAGGGAGTCAGATAAAAGCATGTCATGTTTTCATCACTTTCGAGTTAAATTGAAATCATTGTATCCCCGTAAGTACCCTATGTAGACATTTTGTGCAAGAAATAAAATTATCAGCACTTTAGAGATCTGGAGTGCGACTGCCATTTGAGTAACGTTCAAGTAATATCAATCATGGACCTTTATCTGTGCATGCTATTGAGCTAATCGGTCGCTCAACTGGTTGTGCCATACGTATTGTGTACTTGTAGCACAGTGTATGGATATGTGACTAACGAATTGTGATTAACAAGCATTTTCCCCGTCATTTCAAACTCGTGTTCTAATCGCTGTCCTGCCAGCAAAATATTCCTCTCCATGCTTTCTTTTCATTGTCGGTTAAAGAGGATTGAACGTGGTCATCCTGTAATTTGCCGACCTAAGTTACAGTCCATCAGCTATAATCACATCTTAGTTGATATAAGTGAGACAATTTTGTAACGGGAACGCACGTGGTATTGTCAAAGGAATCGATGTTTAGGTAGCTACGAAATCCCGTTCTAGTCAAAATCCGGATATAATATCTTGTGTGAAAGCATGCATTTCTGATCAAGAGTGTAGAGAGAGTTTTGACATCATATAAGTTTGTTAATTTTTGAAAATTTGTTTGGATACGCTCAAAACTAAGTGAAAAAAGCAACGGTTACGGCTAATTAGTTGCACCTACCATTAACTTTGATTTCAAAGTTGCCTATAAAATGCATTGCTAATCAGTTTACAGAACGGTACTAGACACTGTACAATTTATACGCAGGCAGTTTACGTGATGCTCTTTGTGTTTATGATATGTCGTCCGGTTCGCATAGTACACTTTCCTTACGTCGTATATCAGTCGAATAATAACGAAGTCTAGATAGCCAGATTGTCAGCTTCGATTCTTCTACCGATTAGGTGAGTCTACTTCGGTTCCAGATACTTATTGAAACGGAGTGTGTACTAAGTTCGCGCTGTGAATTAATCAAACCATCTCTGGTTATTCGATTCCTTTTGGACTACTCCACAATGCTCCGCCATACAGTTGATCACTGGTGAATTGATACAGCCGTAACTGATTTGCATTCGATCACCGACCCGATCGATTGTGCCTTGTTGCATCAACAACATGACCACAATTAATTCTTAAGTTAGACATCACACATCTGATCGCAGCTTTTGCGTTCATATGACCAATCCAGGTAGATTCTCCCGAAAAGTATTACTGATCTTGTTACAGTCGACCAGCGGTCAGGCTTTCATTAGGCAGTTTTTGACCACTGACTTCATATTAGGTACGACCAACGAATAATATCTGAATTGACTACATATCTGTAGATCTTTCAAATTGTTCCCACTGTGAGGTGATCTGTTATTCACGGAGAGCAGTAACTGGTCCTGATAGGACAAGGTTTGTTTCCAGACGGTGTTAAGAACTGATAAAACAAGGTAAGAGTGGTCAGAAAGGATGATTACGTAACGTTGGTTCAGCGAGGTAGAAGAGCAAACATAAGTCTGAGGGTTCGAATGAGCGCGAGAGTTTCACGGTTTGATCTGCATCTTCACCGCGTATACAGGTCCAATGCAATGCAGTAGCCCAAAAATGGGCAACGTTGATAATGTTGCACATAATCACATCCTGGATACCAGAATGGCATGAGGCGTCAGGTATTGGCGTCAAGCAAAAGTGGTTTAGCATTCTAAGTTTCGAGACCTATGCGTCAATAGCCAATTTCACTGATAAAGTTCGGACACCACACCTTGTACCAATCTCTGAAGTTTCGGTTTAAGCAGCGAAATTGGATAGCACCAAGGAGGTAATAGTTTTCCGATGACCCTTCAAACAATCGGACAGCTAAGTATTGAGTAACAAAGTAACTCACCTACAGAACGTTAATGATAACGAAATTCTCTCTTGCTTATTCATAAGGTTTACTTTTTACAAATAGTTGTCGGGTCCACCGCTATCACTCGAAAGGTACGGAAAGGTTCTCTCACATCAAAGTATTTGCGATATCTACCAAACCGCTTTTGTGGCTATTTATCCATTAGAAATGCCCTCAAATGTAGCACACACTATGAGAGGTCCATTGGTGAACCATTGGAATAACCATATGAAAGACTTAAGCCTAACAAAGCCGAAATCAGATTGAATTCAAACGAAAGGCATGATGCATCTGTTTATAAACAGTGTGTCGTGTCATCTGCATCTGTGAACTACGCGGCGTACTCTACACTTTTGGTTGGGCTCGGTAACATATCAAATCCTTTAGAATTCAAATCGATAAAACCACGAATAGGTTTTATGCGACTGTCCAGTACACGTCATCAAATAAAACAAGACCGGCGCCTACTTAGTTCATTACTTAACGTACCTGCAGCTGTTTCGATCCCAGTGTAATGTCCACAGGCGTATGCGGTTTGGGTAATGTTGTTTCAAGCCCCATTCAGCTTCAATATCACATCTCAGTGTGAAACGAAAACTGGTTCAATCCTCAGAGATCTCCTGTACTTGAACGTTGTGAACACCTAAGCATGCTTAAAACGGCCGTCTCTAGAGTGGTTACTGCTTCGTCAGAAGACATTAAGTAAAATCTAACCGGTTAAAAACTGGACTCGGCTATGGTTAATTGATCACGTCAAATAAGGCCAAGAACAGTATTGAAGTGCTGGGGGTGGAAGTATGCATCTAAAGCATTTGAGTCATATGAGAAAGGGAAATTTTGAAGACATGTACACTGTGTCTAAAATGGCTGCTTATCATCGTTCGATGAATGAGTAGCAACTTGGATGAGTGGTGCACTTTTATCTAACAGTATTGTTGCATACCCCAACGCAGTATCTTGAGAAGGATGATCTTGGCATTATAACCGTATGCGATAGTTCACCACAAACATGATTCTGTCTCCATATCAAAGTCTGCAATGTCTGCGCTTTTGGAGTGCTATCGTGACCTAGGTTATAGTACACCACAAAATACTTGGCCGTAGTGTCTTTATCACTAATCACGATGAACCATATTTTGTTGGCTCGATGGGGCTCCTTGGGATGTAATTTTCCGGAATATTATCAGTTGGGAAATACTTCAAGTACTTAGATAGCAAAACAGAAAAACAGGAACACGAACGACTGAAAAAATATAGCCGACGCTAGCCAATTTGACACTGACGCGCATGTGATCGATTAGCAAATGGACCAGCCGATCAACAGCATGGTCGAGATTCAAACTGGAGCGGCCTAGACGGTGCATTACTGTACTGATGTGCCGTCGAAACCAGCTGTTGATACTCGCGAAATATACGATGCTCAAGAAGTAGCGGTGAAATTTCTGTGCACAAAAATGTGCCGACTCAATGGGGAAAAAGTAGGGTACAACTGTCACTGGATATTTAGTAATATGGGTCACGACTAGTTTTTGCTCTCGTTACCCCCTGTTGACTCTGAATAACCCACGTTTCAATGAGTATGATCGACAAAATTGAACGGCAGGTTACTGTTATGAAATATTTATTTATTTGCTGCGTTGAAACTAACTAGTAGTGAGGTTGGCGAGTATTTTACGAGGATATTTTTTCACCTAAACACACCAAGTCCATTTCCATTTTTCAGTTTATTCATGTGAACAAAAAACCCCAGAAATTCAACCTATCGCTAATGTAGTAGAATTTTTAAAATGTATCATGTACTGTCCAAGTTCAACAACCTGGAATTTGATATTTACTTGCTAAGTCACAGTGTTCCTCTATGATGTTTCAGTTGTCAGGATTTGTGAACGCCAGTAAACACACAGCAGTTAGACACAAAGTTGTTCGCGGCCTATAAATATCAACATATTGACCTTTCGACGGTAAAGCATTTCCAACATTATTCAATCTCTGTTGCTTACATCGAATCCTAAAATATGGCTAACTGAGCGCACCAAATCAGACGTACAATCTGTCTCCTGACGATGACCGTCTAAGTCACTACCCTTTCGGCATTTGACCTACATTCAATAATATTTAGTTCGTTCATACTGAAGCAGCGTAAGATTGCATTCACAATTAAAACATAGCTGACCAAAATAAATATGGGGTATGAAGCTGACCGAGCGCGCAATGACCGCTAAAACATGTGTTCGAGTTCTGTTTGGCTAAAACATTTGAAACAATTCAATCGACGCTCTCAGTGATGTAGCTTCTAGTTGTTCGGGTAGGTTGGACTGCACTTATATTTCGTTTGTTGAAACAGGAGTGTGTAGAAATACTATGTTAGATGGTAATTCATTCGTATTATCTTCGGTTATGTTTCGAGGTAGGCTAGACATTGGCATTGGCTTACTTCGTCATGATTCCAAGATCGATAAAATACAATTAATACTCAACAAACCCGTAGATTTGATGAATGAATTCAACGGTTTGGTTGACAGGTGGTGTCAGACAGCAAGCAAATAACCGATGGATGTGGTCTGCTCATATCAGTTCGGGATGCGCCCGCAGAATGAACAAGTTAGACGTGACAGTTATCAGGTTGATTAAATCTCACCAATAAATGAGTGATCAGGTTCACGGTTAAGTGTAGGTTCTACAATGAGTTGCTGTTGCCCGAGACTGATCAAAGATATCTCACGTCCACCAAGTGACAGGTAAATTTAACTATACACCAAGAAGCATCAATATACCACTGTGGGATATACGATTAATACATAGAAGTATATTCTGAGATACAATGTTTCCATTTAGGTGGTCTCCACCGAAGGAAGGTAAGGACTAACGCTGATAATGGCCGTCTGTCAAGTTTCGTTACGAAGGTTTGCTAGAAGGCGGAATTATTTTGCCCATATTATGTCCTTCATCCTAGGGCACTTGCAGCCAGTGTCACTGCTGTCTGATAATCATGGCGTCAGTAAGAACGTGCTATGAATTGGTGACATGGTTTGGTAATACCCGGGTAGCATTCGCCAGTAAGTCTGCAGTGGTGGCTCAAGAACCTTGAGCATTTATTGAGTGGTCATGTCGGTATGCGTAACCGTATGTAATTCATGTGACCCCACTGGTCCAGTGCGACCGTAACCACCCTTGATACACCTGTAGCGAAGTACCATACCTTACTGGGGAAGTTCTTTCGTTGCAAGCAGTTTTCCACCACCAAATGAAACTCTTGACGGTATAATTTCCCAGTAGAACGATTCAATCACTATTTTTCAACAGGCACCTGTAGCTTTTAGTAATCACATTTACAAGGATGAATAAACTGTTTCGTGTTTGATAACATTATTTGGGAGAAGGACTCTTGATTTGATTTAATGAATGACGAGGACATCCCAACAGCAGATACGAATAAAAGGCAACGTCACGACAACTGTCCTGAATGTCATCAAAATATGTGTGGTTACAGATTTCACGAAACTAGTAGGCAGAAGAGATGTTCGATGACGCACGTTTTGTCACACCAATGAAGTGAATGCAAACCAACATGCAGTCTTACTCAGGCACTGATACTCCGGTAAACATTTTTTAAACGCCTCAGTTTTCATGACAAATAGAGACGGCATCTGGTGATCCACTATCCGGAGGGAATGACAATGATTTTCAACAGACAATATTCAGTGAACAATGGCCTTGTATACAAAGGTGACAACTATGAAGAGGTTCATTGAAACAGGCAGAAAACGTCGTATCAGCACAAACGTCATTTTCTTCCTTCTCCGTCTCGGGACTAGGTGGATACTACATTTGATGCTAAAGAGACGATAGGACTTGGATGAAATAAGCACCACATCAATCGTTGAAAGCACGATCCAGTTCAACTGTCTTACTAGTACAAACCGGCTTAGTAAGTGCAGACAACACTATAAAACTAAACAACAACGGAAGTTTGATGTGACCACACTTACTTCAACTTCATGTAGTGCATCCTCCGTATCCTTCAGATTGCTATCCAAATGGTCTCTTTCCGCCTCCAAACGAGCACGAGCGCTTTCCAAATCCGTTATTTGTCTATTCATGCTTGACATACGTTCCTTTGATTCACGGAGTTTTTCTAAACGAGTATAAAACCCTGAGCTCATTTTTTGTGTATGCGACTGAAGCATTACGTATTTAATTTGGTTTATAAACAGATATGCATTAAATGCGAAGGACTTTGTGTAATCCCATGCATGAATATATGGCTAAAAGGTTTATCCTGACAAGGACCAATTCATACCTAGAAGAAAGGAACGATATGCCTGAGAACCCTGTGAACACAATTGGGGGAAATGCGGTAGTTATTAGGGAAAAGTAGGAATAATGTATAAAATGCTTTATAATGTTCGATGTGTGTGCCTGTAACTTAGTGAATATGATTTAACCCTAAACTACGATTTTAACGTTCATTTGACAGTATTCATCACATCGCACGTTTCCTGTTCGTGCAGTTTATCTTAGACTGTTGCTAAGTTATCACAAATTCATTGAGAATATGTTCTCTCAGTTTATTATCTACCTCGTCTCACTCACTGCATGCTAAACGCCTGTTATCTCCATCGTGCTGATCGCCACTAGGGTGATTTAATGTGGAGGAACATGCGTAGCCACCAACCGTTATTCTTCAGTACATATGGTCGACTAAGTGGCTATGATTATCTAATGTCACCGAAATTGTTTAGATGCAAGTAGGATGACAGGACGAAGAAGTTGGTTAGAGGTGTGATAGAAGTTCACCAGGTATGCATAACTGATGTGTGACAACAACAACGAAATCAGCCATGTGCTTCCAGCGAATTTCGATTGTTAAACATACGCTACTTATCTTATAACACCTCGCAAAACTTGCGTTTGACTTCCCACATTGAATCCTGTGAAGAATCCACGAATAAACGTTCAAAGCAATAAAAACTAACGGCTTTGGTTGATTGATGTAAATCACTGACACAGCGTTATTGGAGGGTTAGAGCAGAATATAACAAAACATATTGGTCTTTCATTGGCCACTTAGATATTTTTAGTGAATCAGCTAGTCTTCGCCTCATACGTGTATGCGCTTATTGAAATATGCATGTTTCTGAAATTTCACAGAATTTCAGGGACTCTGCTAAAGTTTGTCACATAAGTTTCTACAATATCTTGAGCCACTTTTTCAAATCAATCTTCAGTCATATTCTGGAGGTGACATAACGGACTGCTTGATGTAGCGTACTGTCTCAAGGTCATTATTGTTAACTGAAAACTAGAAAGCAAACGGAAGACTGAAAACGTGGAAAAAAGGGTGAGCCCGATAAGCAGGTGGCCGACTGAACCAGTTCGGCCAGCTGTAGGCCAGGTGTCAGCCTATCATTTTGGCTCGATCTACCAACCAAAAATTGGGGAATTTAGTAAGGAAAACACTACCATGAGATCATTTGTATTGTTCCCGAATATTTATGAATAACTGAGGAACGATATTTTTCTTTGTAATAGATAGGTTAGTGTTGTGAATATGTGGTTGTGATCTAACTACGCATTTTGTTCATCTAGTCCATTTCGATAGTTCAGCTTTGAGTGAGTTTTTGGTGAATTATTGTTAGTTGGAATAAATAACTTATTTCATCACTACGGTTGAAAGGAAGAGTGAAAAGAAATTAGGGTTAAGGTGTCCGAATTGGCAAGACTGGTATAATTTTGGGTTTTTCAGCTGCATCTTCGGCCTTCATTCTCCATAACATTTTCTGGATCCTAGTCTTTATGTATTATGCGTTGTACACGGTAGTCATACTCTCACATCATTATTTGCCATTAACTGCGACAGGAACAAATCGACTGCTGCTATTCCATCCGTTCTCACTTCAGTCGCTGTGGAAAATGAAATTTGTTTCAGTGACACCTGATTGACTTTATTTTTTGTACAGTTTGTTTTAACTGAAGATAATGGAGTTGACCAAGTAGGAAAATACATGTTGGGTACAGTCACTTGTGTCTAGGTGATGCCTGAACTACTTGACTCTTGTGAATTCTGCAATGCGTTCTACTCCAACAGACCCGTTCTGCCCTGATTCTATGAGACTGTCCTTTAATCAAATGAAGTTCATCTGCAGGTGTTTATCCTACTGACGAAGTCGATCATTGCTGGATAACTTTGAGAACCAAGAACTGCATGTAACATTATATGAACGCGCTCTAAAATAGCGCTTCTCAAGAGATGGTGCGTGTACGCTGGACCCGACAACCTCCTGCAAAATGTCCGAAAAAATCACAAGCCTAGAGATAGTGAACAATTGAATCCATAGGTTAAAATCAATGGACTGTTACCCTTCGATTATTCAGACACTGAGATGTGGCGTATACTTCGTCGTAATATTTCTGTTTGTTAGTTGTAAATGGTTTATATTACAGAAGGTGTCACTTCATATTCGTCAATGAATTATACGTGGAATTTCCAACGACAGAGTTAGTCTATATAGTGAAAATATTCAACAACCAAAGCGTACGCTTCAGAAAACAGCGAATAGATCAATCAAAAATAAAAAAGCGGAATCACTTAAAGTAAGAAAACCTAACGTACAGATTTGCGGGTGGAAAATATTTTGATTCTTCACACAATAAGTTATATTGCATCGTGTTACCGTTTCACATGTTGACAACTATTATTGGAGAAGAAGAGACTTAGATTGGATCTTTGTTGGAATGATGGTTTGACTTTGGATGTCACGTAAAGGTTTTCTTGTGTTTTCTACAGTGTTTGTTTTTACCATAGTGTGTGTATTTGTTGTTTGTCCTAATGAACTTTTTATCGCAACTTATTTTTGTTTCCGGTCGTCTTTAATGTTGCAAATATTTTTACGATTACTGTCATTTTGCTGTTTCATGCACTCACAATTCTTGATTTGTGTGTGTGTGTGACTTCCGTCTGTCTTGTTTTACGTAATTCAGTTTGTAAATTGCGCATCACATGCACTTACACAGAACATGGAACGAAATTATAGGCAACTGAAATAAACCTGAATATAGTACGCTGCTAAGTTATAAATGTTTTTGTCGCATGATTATCTGAACTATTTCTGTGACGCTTCATTTTATCGTAGTACTTACCGTGTTATTAATTTCATCGTGTTCAACGATTACATTGAAATATATTGTGTGGCATGGTCGGTAGAGAGAGTTATTCAAGAAGCTACCATTAATATTTATGTGAGTCCACTTAAAAATCTTCGAAAGTGCTCAAAAAGACGGTTTCAAATTTCGCTAATTAGTGTTGAAACATGTCGTACGCTAAGGGCAGTTCAAAGTAAACTGAGTTAAATAAATATTTCATCATAATGGTAGTAGTATGTCAGATTTGCTCTATACGACGTTCGACGAGTCTTAACAGTAGACGCAAATATCTACGAATGTACGGAAAGTGCTGCTTGCGGACATGTTTAATTGTCGGGTCAGATATGAATATATGATATATGATGGAATGCTTGCCAGCGTCGGCTCTTTTTGTGAGAATTTACCGGATAAGATCTGTTGATTGGTTGGAATGTAAACACTTGCGTTGAAACCACAATAGTCCGATGACCGGAGCTGAGGTATGAAAATGTACGCATTTGACCAACCGACTGTGACTGTTCATTACCCCTGGATGTCACTTTAAATTGTTTATGCCGACGAACTTTTACGCGTGATAATTCCGTTCAGGTAACGAACAGTTTCATGACTATTTCATCCCTAGCTCACCGGCGAATGACATTTTCACCTTGGAATAAAAAATTTCAGCTTTGCTATTGCTTTCATTTTTTTAAAGAAAAGTCACTTTTGAACTTAAAAGCAAATTAGTGCGAAAATTTTGTTTGAGTTATTCGATGTTTAGTAGGTAAGGAAACATTTACCAAACATGAATATGACACCCACAGCAGCACAATTTGTAGCTTCTGCCAAAAATATATAGTAAACTTTATATATATATATATATATATATATATATATATATATACATACATCAGCAACTGTATCGTCATATAACTCTGAATAATCATGACAGTGTTCCCATTCCAATTACGCAAATGGGATCCAAAAATAGACACATAGAAGGATGAATGCATTAACAGGATTTTTCAAACCATATCTATCGCACCTACCGCTAATTCTTAAAAGTATGTTACTGGCAATAAATTGAACATATTTGCTGTTGCATCCTAACACACAAAAATTAGTAGAAAACTATTTAACAGTTTTACAACTTCCATTGTGTATGATGTGATTGATGGATTCCAGCATGAAGTGCTGAGTGAATCTTGTTGTGGAAGTCACTGTCCGGAAAATTTGGGGAATCACATATGACTATGTGAATGTTGGGTAAATGAGTTTTTGGCTCAACTGACAGGACGTCTATTACGCACAAATTTTCTGTTCGCGTTGGTGGTTTGGGACCAGTTGATGACTGGCTTTCTCACAATCAGTTCTCCTCTAGTTGAACTGTTTACCTACCTAATCTGGTAAGCACCTTTAAGAAGATGTTTTGTTCGCCAAGTACGAAATTCACTCCATTTTGTGCCCCACAGTGGTTGGATGATCGTGACTGCAGCAGCAGGTACAGATGAGGAATGTGGACTGGTTTTGTTTGAAATGCGGTATTATTTAGCTTGTGAGAAACATGCTCAGTCGACAAGAGTGGTACTAATAAATCGCTTCATACGCTGCATTCAGTCGTACCTGAGTTACTAGCGGAACGTAAAGTACAGCAATTAATATATGAAAGGAAAGCGTCCTCAGCGATCTGGGTAATGAGTAATACTCATAGACAATCCTATAACCGGTCATAGCTGATAGTACTTCGACATATCGCACCAGTTGTAAACGGTTCATCAATATGACTTCGCGATATAATACGACTTGTGAGTTGTGAACGTCAGTTGTGAATGGTTGTTTGCGTATGTCGATCATGTCGACCATACTACATCGAGTAGTGACTAATAGGTAGCACTCACAATCTATTGCCTGCCTCAGTAACTTTGTTATATTGCCTAAATCCACATCTTTAGCGATTCTCTGACGATCTTTGTTGCGATTGAAAAAGTGGTAAACAAAAGATGGGAGGTGTCAAATTTTGTCTGATAATCCCCTGTCCAATTGTTAACTATTCAGCGTTTCTCAGTATGCTCAGCGATAAGTTCTTTGTTAAGGAAAACTAGCTAACGCAGCAGTCTCGGAATAAGAAACTTATAAACAGTAATACGGATGTTGACTGATTCTCACAAATTGTCTGTCAGCAAGTAATACTAATAGCTGATTGATTCTAAGCTCATAACAGCGGTTGCCGATACGTGACCAATAGTGTGTGATGCTTCATCGAAAGCTATATCTCTGACTTTGGCCACTGACTTACATAATCAAGCATTGTGGCTTGTTAATTACAGTTGCGAACCAACTGGCGTTCCCGGTCTCTAGTCATTGCTCACCAGGAAGAATGTAAGCACGGGTTACAGGTTATGTGGTCCATGTTGGGTGGTTATGGTCTCCAGAAAACCCTCTGTTCTCAAACAGTAAACAATCCTGCAACTGCAGGTAATATGACTGAGATTCCCAACACAAGAAAGCTAAGGAACCGCAACCAAAGCATTAGTGTTTACTAGTAAGTAACATGTCTTGATACACTGTATGGACAATTAATCGACGAATCGAAATATGTGTCTGTCTGAACATAAGCGTCAACATGAAGCGCCCCCCCCCGAATACGCTCAAGAAGCAGGCATTCTCTAGGCATTGAATGAGTGCTATTTTTTGCTGGCAGTTTCATGGATATCGTCATAAACAGTATCACGAGCCATCAAGCAGTTAACCTATCGGCTTCCGTATGTGTACTAGTACTTAATCCAAAAACTGTGAGATATTAAACAGACGGGTGTGCAGTCTTGTTCATCCTGATTTACAAGAGTTTCAACGATTGGTAGATTCACTCACCCAATATCCATCTCACTGACAAATCGCCTACTGGCTATTATCAAGTAAACTTGCCGAAGTTCTGTGGCAAATGGAGTTGCTTTTACATCGTCCACTCCGAAAAGTATAATGGACAAAGCATCTGCACTTCATCAGTTATTCTCCAGCAAACTTAACACATACAGTTAGTTTTAATGATTACTAGGGAGACGATTATCATGACTGGTTGCCTAATGATTACTGTCTAGACTGACGTTCTGTGTTGTTCTAACAACTTGACACTTATGCACGGGTCATGGGTCTGAATCCCCGACATGCATAGTACTGATGACACCCAAAAATGTTACAACAGCTGCATCCCAGTTTACTACTGGCCACTAGAATCAGCGTTTTGTAGATACATCTTTTGGGACTTTTTGGAAAGTGATGAATGCTTGCTAGTTTTCCGGCTAACTACAAAAGACTAATCGGTTTCAGCCAGTGGGAAAAAAGTTTAGTAGCTAACGAAAGTGAAAAACTAAATACCTTTCACACAGAAGCAATCACCGTATGGACAGGAATGTTAATAATTAGTTTTTCTGTAAGCCGAAAGCTCTTACTGTGCATTAGCTGCGAATTCCTGTATGCAAATCGAGAGAACAATAGAGAGTCATACTAAATTAACAAATTGGCTTATAGGTCATACTTTATTCGAGCTACTTCATCCACACTGTTAATGTGGTCAGAAGTAGGTCATCTAAGCACATTTATTTTATTGTTGATATTACTGTGCTATTAAGCTGTTACACCTTCTTTTACCTGTGTTTTGTCGGGCTTCTTTTTCCAAACTCGCAAGGCGTTCCTCCATTTCGGATTTTGTCGAACGCAGCTGAGTCAGTTCTCGTTGTAACAGACCCGTTTTACTACGCAAATTACTCTCTTCTGTTTGTGATTCGTCCAGCAAATGTTGAAGTTCATTCCGTTCGGTTTCCAAAGATTTCAGTTCCTGGGCTTGTTCGGACACTTGTGCATATAGCTGGAAGCGAAAGTGGAAAAACAATGAAATTTTTTAACAGAGACATGTTACTGACTGTCAACTCTGTTAGAACTGCAGGTGAAGGATGACAGCGTCAGCTAAATTTTGAAGGAACGTAGGCGTATATAAAAAGTAAAGTGTGTAACATGAATTACTGCACAGATATGTTATATTTTTGTAGATTGCAGGGCTATCTGCTAATAGGATGATACTGAGCTGGTCCAAGCGACAAACCGTCGGGCGTTTCAAATGTGACTTCCAGTACATCAGTGTTTAGTATGTTGTTTCTCAAGCTGACGGTGAAGGAGCAGCTGTGAGAGGAACAAATAATCTATTCGGTACCCTTAGCAAACCATGTTGAACAAATCAATAAATCATGCGCTGCTGAAACGAGAGTGGAACATCATTTGTCTCCTGATTGAGAGAGAGAAAAATATATTCCAAAGACCTTCTCCACGAGGAAACTTTGTGTTCGGAGCAGCTGGCTGATACAGTTATGATGACTGGTTAGGTAAACTCAGGTCTGTATGTAGTATAATTTACAGCTACAGTATAAATTGTATGTTCATATGACCCAATTCCACATGTGCTAGTTTCACTTTTGCAGCGGTACAATCCACGTGCTACACAACACGTCCCTTATCTGGTCTCATCTAGCAGCAGCAAGCATAATGGCTAATCAGTGGATTACAGGAAATCTTCACACTTGGTTGACATCGATATTACTACCCTAATCTCCCAGATATTTCTGCCGCTCCAAAAAGGCCAGAGCTGAGGTAGATTGATTTTCAATGTATGCAAACGGAAGTTGCGATCACATTGAGATTACCACGGCCACATACTCTTAACTTGGACATGTATAGTTTGTTCATTTCAGTAATTACTTTTACTGACCAATCGCGTCATGATTAACGTTGTCTATTTTGCCGTAGACTTCTTTAATTAAGTCGTTGTAAATGAATAACTAGATTAATTAATTGGTTAAGTTTCATGCTTACTACACTGTCATTCAAAAGCGATGAGTGTCTTAGTGCTAACTTCATACCTTCACGTTTTGGCTCCTAAGTAAAATAAACTATACCCTTTTCTGACTAGCGTTCTCTTATTACACTCGGGATTTGTTGTCAACTTCAACGCGTCATCTGAAAAACCGAACAATTTAAATTTGCATACAAGCAAACGACTGTGAGTAAAACGGAAGGAAACCTCAATTATAACACGCTGTGTTACCCTCGTTGTTCTAGATACTTTTAGTTGTTGGGAATTTAGGGAGACGAGTGTGGGTTTACCCACTATCAACCAAAAGTTCTTAATTTTATTTCGAAAGCACTGATCAGTTGTGTTGTAGCCGAGTTACGATATGAACTGACGAGTTCGATTTATTGCAATGTGATACTGAATTCACCGTATCAGGTTTAAAAACATTTCGAATTTTGAAGTTGCGGAAAGTTCAAATTTCCACTTTCACGGGACATACATATTCTGTACATAATGGAATTTGGCTGTACATTTGACAAATTAGGAAGTTGTCGTTTCAAAAGTTGAAAATCAACTAGGCGTTATAATTGCTCTTGACAGTAGTTCACATTGACTAGCTTCTGTTTTTCTGTTGGAATTTTTAATGGGCAACTTTCACATATTTACTGTCGCTGATGATAATACTATACACGTAAGCAATCATTGTGATCAACAAGTTCTCTTCTTCTGGTATGCCGCTTATTGACTCTAGGTTAGTCTTGATGAAACTGGTCCAGCCAGAACTCAGGGTATGGAAAGAAGAATGCAGTAACACTCGAAGTTAACGATTCACTTCAAGTTAACTCAAACTAGTCTTCGACTAATCAACAGTTAACGATGAGTGGATTATGAGTTGAGAGAGCGTCATTACGCAGTGCAACTCAGCATATCTTTTGGCTGTTGTTCAACCAATGTTGCTAGTGAATACTTCAGAGCTATGACAGTTCATTCGATGTTTTCACCCTGTAAGTATAATAGTAACTTTCTACTTCAGTTTTTAGATGAATATTAAGCATACTAACGACCGACTGTTGAAACAATCACTCCCCCCGCTCCAACGATGGGAGTGACTTTGATGTATTTAACCCTTCTTAGGTCGTGGGCTTAGTTCTCTTGAAGCCTAGCTGAGTTTTGAAGGATTTCACCTGTAAGGAAAAACACAGTGTACCGATTGGTTGCGGTCTGAAACAATGTGCAAACAATGACATCACTAGTGGCCAGTAACCCACAACAGTATCAAAATCTTTTGGCTGGCGGTATCTACCGAAAGCCAATACACCTACTTCATTTCGTGTGTGGTCTTAGAGCGGGCGACACAACCATCTTGCCTAAGTAAACATCATAGCTATCAAGTCAGTCGGCCGAGATTTAGCATTTAATATTTCATATCTGCCTTGAAGTAAAAAATGTGGCACACAGTTTCACCTAGAAGCTTTGGCAATCACGTTTGGTGTGAAACGTTGTCATCAATACTCACTCGGGAAACCGTTCATATTTCATACGGATCACAAACCCTTTATTTCATTATTGAGTGTGAACAAAGCAATGCAGTAAATGGTCTCCCCGAGGATGGTTTGTTGGATTCTCATCTTATGTGCCTACCACCATAAAATTCAATATATTCAGTAATGTTGTTGTTACTTCAAGGAGGTTGCCTTTACCAAGTACATCGTTCTGATAATTCGTCCCAGAACTTGTGCATCTTATTCAACGCTTCAGGTGTGAACTATAAGATAGGCTTGTATATGATGAACGGGATCGGTTTGGGGAGGTTTTGCTCTATGTGGTCGCCTTCACTCCTTGTGTGCATTAAAAAACTTTTTGAACATACTTTTGACTGAAAAGAAGTTCACAATGATTGTCGTTTTATCTGAGACAGTGATATCGCTTAACATGGAGGCGTTGTAGTCTATATAAAAATATAATATTAGTCACCTATGTAAACAGTAGACGACAGAATGGTTGAAGACTCAAATAGAATAATAGACCAGTAGTTTATGCTACTCATTTGAGGGAATAATATACGGATCCGGACAGATAGTTAACATTTATGCGAAGCGAATACTATGAGTATTTCCTACGGACGTGTACTTCGTAAGAATTCTGTTAGCCAACTATGACAATCTACCTCAACAACCTTCGAATTTTATGGAAGGCACTCTAGTTCAATTCATGTTCATGACTGCCCAACGAACAGTATTCAATATGATTCCTGAAGTAACCGTACACTTGAATCTAGTTCTATCACCAGTTGCCCGCAATCAAACTACTGGGGCAGGTTTCATCCATTTAAGTGTGAGTCATCCATCATACACAGAAACGTATTACAACATAGACAAAGAGAATCATCTTTGCATATTTATGTAGACTTGGTACACCGACGGAAAACACTAACCGTGAACGCCCTTTCCTGATCGCTTTCCAGCTCCCCAGAAAAAACATCTTCTGCGCAAGACAGGTGCACCCAAGCCGATGTTTATAATAGACAGGTTGAGAGTGAGATCAATGTTTGATGGACAAATTACTGAAACGCTCCTATCATGACCAGTAACCAGTGGATCAAAACAGTAGTGAAAATAACTGCTGGATGATTCTAACAAGTGACTTTCCTGGTCGCTGTATTGTCCCCACCAGAACCGAGAGCGGGTTGCTCTGGAACAACCAAGTTGTCTTTTTTACGACCGTTCCAGCTACTTGCGTGAAAAATTCCCACCTAATCGAACCCAACATAACCAGAACGCTTGCATTACTCCGCGTCATGTTAGATTGAGCACTACTCTTTACAGGGCGCGGAATTGAAGCATACTTGCTGTAAACCAACACAAAGTTAGCGTAATTTGCTGAACTTGAACAACCATATCGCAGAAACTCCAGCTAGGATGCCAGTGCGGAGGGCCAGACATCGGTCTCAACTCCAATAAAATCGTATCAGAATGCTAAGATGCGTGTGGCGGCATAGGAATGGCACAAGCCAAACGCATTGGCGACATGATAAGTGCATGACGTGCGACCTTAGCGCATGGCATGTGTGTGTCGATTTTCCACGCTTGTTTCACGGTCACCTGACCTTCTCCGTTTGACAGCTCTTCAGGCAAAACGTCAAGCCCTGGGCTGTATTTCTTCTCTCACCCACCTATCCCAATGAAGGACGTGCTCGGAACTACGTGGGGTTCTGACCTGCTAGTGGAATGGGCACGTCTAACGGCTCGTCTCATTGTCACGCCCACTGGCTCCCGGATCGCAATAGCTATGTATACCGGTGAATGAGTCATCACAATGGGACCACAGTCGATGCCGCAGAGGCCGGTGAAACGCATACCGGAATGATGACTGGGTTGTTCTGGTGAGTAGGCGCGACACAATGGCTGTAGCATACAGGCTGTCATCCTAATTTCACCTCTGGACTCACCCGCCTAACCCACTTTTTCATAGTCTGCCGTACGATGCGGCAGGTTGGCTGACCGCTAAGATGGGGTTTCTAAGGCAGTTCAAGCTACAATCCACCAAAACTACTGATGCGAATTACAGTTGCATTGCTTCGAAGTAGTTTGACAGATTTGATAATTCAGAAAAGACCCAACTGAGAAAAATCTGGATTTCGATCAGATTCGAACCAGCGACAGAAACAGCATGGCTAGACACGGCAAGTGCTCTACCAGCTGAGTTACGGAGCTGCGCCGGAAGATCAGCAATTCCACATTCAGATTCAGTTATCCACCCAACCGAGTATCTCAGCTAGTAGATAGCGCTAACCGGATCTAGTCATGCTGTTTTTGTCGCTGAAGTAACCTGTGATAGGTGCTTGCAACATTGAACCTCATCAATGAATGTCACATAAGCCAATTATGGACAAGCTGAGACCTTGTGTTTCGCACGACCGTTAATCTATCTTAAACTTTAGAGATAAAAGTTTGGATCACAGATTCGAAGAAACATAGCCCTGGGAGCATTTCAATCTAACGTACATGATAGCGTCTTAATTAGAGAACTTAGAAAGTACGTTTTTTTAAATTGTTCATGACGGGTGATTTACCGAACTGCCTAATTTACGAAGCTTGACCGATGTAAAACACTGGGTAAGTAAATTGCTTGTGACTGATGTGGTCGTATGAAATTTCAAGGTTTAGAGATACATCCTGTAGAGTACAAAGAAGTCAAACATATTCTTACTAGTCGAAATTGAGTATTGTATACGTTTCAGTCCGAATAATCATTCCCAAAACTTACGCCATCTGACTGACTTTGAAGTTCCTGTATTTGGCCAGTTAACTGATTTTTAGTACGTTCCAAACTTATCACTCGGCTGTGCTCCAAATCTTGAGATTCGGTGAGCTCCGCGATACGTGCGTTCAGACGGCGTCTGTAAATCATTAAGAGAAATTAGCAACTGCAGCAGTAAATATATTATCCTTAGATTAATCATAGGAAACAATAGAACAATTACGTTTGAATTGCATACATGTGATACTACATTATCTTTTAGTCTTTACTCGTAGTTTGGTACTGGATGAGCGTGTGATTGTTAATACATGCACTCCAGTATCTACAAATTACTAGTCATTATTAACGTGGGTGATGCATAGTTGTTGAAAAAGCCCAATAAATCAGTAAAATAATACTTATTCAACTGAGCTATGTTAAAATGAATGAAACCCTACAATATTTCCTTCTATTAGTTAATTTCTCATTCAACATTAACAAAGATGGAAAAGATTAGAGTTGGTTATCTCCTACAGAGTCACTTCGCCAACTCTGCACAGGTGAATCGCTTGAATGTTTCACCATTTTACATAGAGGTATCTTAAATCCAGGGTGTTTGGATTCAGTCTGGTTACAATCGATACGATAATTCGGAACCACAACCATACTGATTTACTGTGATCAAACCATCATATTTGACGGACAGTCACATTGATTAAATCGGTTTTCAGTGTAAAATTTCAATTTCATTTATAATGCAGATGGGGATTATGTGTATGGTTTGTTCAGGTTAACAGTGTTGCACAAGAATGACAACCACAAACCAGTGTATGCGGGTTATTAAACTCCGTTGCCCGACAGAGGAAGTTTATAAAAACTTGTCGTACGTTGCTTGTCTTGGGACTAATATTTATGAAGAACTTCTCAGGGATACTAAAATCGGAGAGAACAGAATGACTGAGCTTTAGTACGATTTACAAAGCTTCCGGTTAGCAGACAGTCACACTCGTTTTCCTACAATGTATTGTTCTAACTGAATAAAAAGTTATTAAGTCGGTTGCAGGTGAACTATCGCACGTTGGGACACGCTGAGATGATGAAGTTAAAATCCTGTCATTGTAATGGCGAAGTAACAACAGTTTGTATGCAGGGGAATGATGGTCAATCTTGCGCCCCCCCCCAATTATATGAGAGATGCGTGAAATATTCACTTCCATACCGTCCCGTTTTTCCAACACCAGATTAATTATGTCATCGTTCCTTCGCTACCATTGTCACTAAGCACATATAACCATATTTGGTTACCATTTTGCAATACTAAATCGCACACTACGAAATGTCTATAGAACTCACTTCCTTCTAAGGGGATTGCATGCGCTTGAGTAGAGTTCACTTTTTTTCCCCATAACACCTCAAAAGCTTCTGGTCTTGTCTTTTACCGGGTAATTTGGTTAAAAGCTTCAAGGGTGAAGCGAAATATTAAGTCTACTCAGTGTATTGTAAGCCACTTTTTCTTGCGACATCTTATCTAAACACTCGTTTATCATTACTGTATTCACAAATGCATGATAATGAACGTCGTTCATTGGTGATAAGCGCGAGTTTCATGTTCTTCAGTAATGTTAATATTTTAACCCATCATATGTATTTCAATAGTACACAGCCCCCTTCCAATGCACCTGCACTGCTTGTTCTTCGTTGTCTGGTTTTACATAATCAGCCTCCCTTGAAAGACGCCCCTTCAACCGCATCGGTAGTTGACCGAACAGATCAGTTGACGCCATTTTTCCACTTAGGTGCTGCAAAGACACATCAGGTAAAGTGTCGACGAAAGTTAGCAAGCTAGCTGGAATACATTTAGAGAAGGAAAACGATGATTGGGAATCACTTATGAAAAATATAATTGATGTTTACTGCGGTCATTTAAAGCGATAACGTTTGCATAATGTTTGCTGCTGACCGAACTCCTTGTTTTGATCGGTTTGATCGTAACCATTAAGGGAAGACTGTATGAAGTCATGCTGCCTATCGCTTATGTCATTTCTTGTTGTAATGCATAAAAACACACAGAAAACCACAACTACCTTGCACAGTGGAACGTGAGAATAGTTTTGCAAACATTCTAGACCCATGGCAATGACTGGTGTTCGAACTTCATCTTGATCACCTCGATTACCAAACCTTTATCGTAATGAACACGATTGTAATCGCATAGGTTGCATGATCATCACAAAGCTTACTACAAATATGCACAAATCGATGAATGTAATCCAATGTTTACATCCTATGTTAAAATTTCCATAAAAAATGAAGAAGAAAAATTATGTACTCTCATGAATGCTGATGAATAATTAAGAAAACAGTGGATCTTAAACGTTAAAGTTTGCTCTTTCTTCGTAAACAAGGTATGGTTAAACGAAGGTGTATCTTAGTTTTTGTCTTTTGAATGAAAACGTTTGTCGTTTGACAGCATACATAATAATGAACTAATATATGTACGCTTGAGATTGCAGTTTAGTTGACATCGCATTTGAGGCGCAAAGATAATACGAACGTCAGTGGTTGTCAAGTTTCTTAATTTTCAGCTACAATATATCTGTGTATGAAAAAAGTAGCTCGTCACCTCAGTTTATTATTCAAAAAGATGCTTCAGCTTTCCAAACTATTATTCGTCCCATATTTCTCAGCAGCAACCATAAAAAATAACACGTACATTGCGAACATGCACTCGGTAGTCTTACAATGGGGCGACGTTTAAAAACCATACTTTGGACAAGGGACTCCTCGGGATCAAAAGTGGCGTATTACAACTACTGTGATAGGATTGTGTCCATTGAAACAACGGATTGATTATAGCTTTCAAAAGGGCAATCAGTTTATTCTCAATAATAACTGGCTGTTTCGACGGTAAACTCCATCTGATTGCTCATTAGTCGTATGTCCCATTCGTTCACCCTTAATCAATCAAACCCGACAACTCACAACATTTTAACGTTAAATCGATTTTAAGCAGTATTTGTGTATATATACTTCTTAATTGAAGCCATTTATGGCTGGTTGCGTTTAAGTAAAAATAATTTCTACAGCACTAGCTCTTTTGGTTCTTCCATATACATGTTCAAGGCGCGGACCTGCCTCAGTAAATACCGTTGGCCAACAAAATGTACGTGTTTTATCACTGTCTACGTTTGTTTACATAACAAGTGGGAATTACAATGAGGCTGTTTTTCTATCTTGCTATGAAGACATAAGATTGATAAGGATTATAGACCAGTTGGCTGCTGGTTTACAGTAACTGATGTTAAGATATCTATAATATATTTCACGGAATACACCGACATCAATCATTTTTAAACGGAACTAGTTATTAGTGTTCATACCCATATGCTTTACGGATACGAACATACACTGTGTGTAGTGTAAACCTTAGCGTGTTAGACTTGCTTAACGTATATGGCACGTTTTGGTCCTCTCGACAGGATTTAGACAATATTAACTGTCAGCTTTATTGCCCCGGCAAATTAACTCACCAATGTAAAAATAAATCATGGGGGTGCCGCATTTGGCAACTAGATATTGTGGATTTGTGGATTTTAATTGCTCCGAGAAACATCTATTTTGTGACAAGATTACTAAGTGAATGGCAATTAAATCATGAATCGGAACCAGTTTAATACGTTTTCATAGAATAAGTAATAAACCTCTTGGCGGAAGGCACGAAACGTTTCTGATAGAGGTTTTTTACATCGTATTATACTAATTATTACCCAGCTGAAATATCCTCTGTTTATGTGATTCTTTCGTTTAAACACATGATTGCTCTACATCGTCATTACGGTGCATTAGTGGATTTTTCAATATTCTCGAAATAATAAAGACATTTGCACCTTATGCCAAGACACTGACAACCAAATTTTTGTGCAACTCACGATATTTGTTTGATTTAGCATAATCCATATGCATAGACTACGTACGGTTACATTATTCGTGCGCCATACTGTATGTTACATACGAAGGGCTGTAACATGCAAACGATCAGAATGTTTGCTTGCTTTACAATTTATACGCTAAGTAACTTGCCCCGGGCATAATTAAGACAAACAAACAGCCTCAACAAATGTTGGGTGGGTTAACTTATTTGCTCACATTTTTCTGTTTAAGTATGAAACAGCGAATATAGGATTTGGATTCAGCCGTTGGGAACTTGTTATTTCCCCCCTCCCTGATCTACTGAAGTGAACTCACAAAAATATATGATTTATATGTGACATCTAATTTTTTATGTAGGCTTTTGAAGAGATAATACTTCAAAAAAACACGATAATAAAACGTGTGGCAGAGGCGTAGTAAACTAGTTTGTGTCAGCTCTCCCGTGCCTAATTTCCAACGGATTAGGTTAGAGCTATAGGGTTTTGGTTTTCTACAAGACTACCACTTTTTCTCTAAAACTGATCAGGGTACTCGACTTCGGATGTGCTAGGTATCAGCATACCGATTCGCTTTTATTTCTTCAGCAAAAGCGTTGAGTGTTTCAGAACCGTTTCTGAAAGGTGTCGGTAAAATAAATCAGTTTCCTCAGTTTTATAGAACTTTTCGTTACTTTCCACAGTAAGCTTAACGAAACATTCAAGCCGAAATCCGTTGTACATACTTGAAAGCCTACTTAGTCGTTCTATACACATCTGTCGACAATATGAACAAACAAAATACCTGTCATTCGAAAAGTGAAACTAGTCCTTCGGTGTTCTAAATGCAGGATTTTGCAATCTACCTGACAAGTGAATGGCATCGTTGCAGATAAAATCCTTTGGTATCTCATAGAATGAATGATTCTTCATAGCTATTAACAATTTTACATCCACTCATTCATTTACTGGCTGTTTATAGTTTAGCAAAACGACAGCTAGCAGTGAAAAGTTCGTGTATAGTTTGATCCATAAACTACTGGTTTCAGAGCTAGGGTCTATCACTTTGGAGCAAGTGAACGGACATTGTCTGGCAGTAGTGCCTTTTGTGTCATATATAAAGGCATATCCCAAATACTGTAAGTCAACTGCAGTCAACTGTGCACCAACGTTTATTGGTTAAAATAGTAATATCCACTTCAATCGTCTTGCCCTACAACAGGTGCTTTCCTTCAGTTTGTTAGTGTAAGCGTTGTGCACTAGGATCGCACACTGTAGCTTACAGGCTACCACGAATTAAACTAGGGTTTAAGTATAACACTTAGAAATCAATTGCCAATAGATATTAACACTTTGTTTTGCGTTTCTTTTACAAACCAGTGATAAATAGGAGAATATAATACTCATATGCAGATGAGAAGATTTGATGGTTTATTTGAAACCCAGGCTCGGGCTGGATTCAAACCAGTGACACAAATGACACACCCAGACATGGCAAACACTCTACCAGCTGAACAACGAAGCCACACCGGATGATGAGAAATTTTCACGATTGAACCTTGTTATCCACCCGTCCCACTGTCTCATATGGAATCCACCGAACGATTCAAGGGATCGACTGCCCCGGCAGGATTTCTCGTACAGTTTACCTTGGTATCCGTTGAAGTCAACGTTGAGCACAGAGATCGTATCACTAGCGGAGAGGGTGACGGATTAATTAATTCAGAAGACACCCAATTCTAGCAAACCTTGGCTCCGGCTAGATTCCAGCTTAAACTGGAAACTGTGCACATTCGATCATTTAGTGGATTTTGTGAGACAGTTGAACGGACGAGTAACAGAGTCCAATTGTGAAAGGTCCTAGCTACCAGCATGGTTTCGTAGTTCAACTGGTAGCGCGCTTGCGGCGTATCTGCGTGCTGTTTTCTTTGCAGGTTTAAATCCAGCCGAAGCCCAGACCACGTTGAGTATGATAGAGAGAAAAGAAAATATCACAAATGGGAGGAGAGACATTATGTTAATCGGTTCGGAACAAAAACGCTTATACCTGACGTAATTGTTTCCGTACCTATTAAGCTAGTTTCAAGTGGTTATTGATGACCAACTCTGCAAAATTCAGGAATCACAGATTATTATAATGCATTTTGATTCTGAATGTCGATTTGGAATCAGCTTGATGACCAACGGTCATTATGTGTCTGGCGTTAGACGAAGTCACACGTTTGTGTGTACTCAGGAAGTAGGAATTAGACTTCGTTGTTGCGTTCGAACTCACGTTCGCCTTCGATACACAGATATCCTCAATAGTCCATCTTTCCAGCCACTGTTGAGGGTGCTTATAAATAGTGTGCACACGTGTTGTTCAATTTCACAGGTGGCCTTTAGAATCACAAAACATATGTTTGATCGTTTTAACATGTTCTCGATCGTTTGTGTAAAAGATGTAAGTGAAGGGTATCATTCACGTAAAGGTTTAAAAAATGGTAACGGCAAAAGTTCTTTCTGCCTTCACGTTTTCTCATCAGCATGGAAAAATCAAGAAGCACAGATTCCAACGCGCCATTCTCCCTTTCTGTTTTGTCGAATAGACTCATTCTGAAAATAATGCTTGGTATTGGTTTTCACTGCAATTTTTCAGATTGAACACTACCGTATGCAAACACAATTTAATCGAAACGTCCTAAACATATGAGCTATACAACAAGTAAGGGTTAGAAGCAAAGTGAAGTTTCTCAAAGAAGCCTCGGAAGACAAGGCACGACAAAGAAAGTAACCAATACCAACAAAATCAACAAGCAAAATTGATCTTATATTTCACTCGAAATGCATGTAAGTCTTTCATTTGTGAAGCCAAAAATCTGGTGGGATATGAGCAGCAATAAAGGACCATGTACATGAGTAGAGTTGCAACTTGCACAATATACCGAGGGTCAAAGTTCACCTAGTTTCTAGAAATGTTTGATTATTATATCTGCTCCTGTTGGAATGTATCTGTTCACATGTATTTAAGGTTGAAACTGATTTGATCAGACCCGTCACAATGGGTGGTTGAACTTTACCAGAAGGGTTGGAATTAAGCAGTGACGTAATGCAACCCGGCAATGTAATGTTTACCTGATTAGAATGACCTCCAGATATGTTGAATGCCAAGAATGTGTTGACATCGTGCTATTCAGGTAACACCTCCAACTCGTGTTGTTATGTACTCATCATGTTGTTGAAGCCCACTGGGAAGATGCTGACAGATATCCTACTATTTGGTAGTTCAACAAAGCTGATGAGGTAATAGACGAAAATACCTTGATGCCAATTATGCCATTATATAGTAATTTTAATTTGAGTTGTATTGAATGTGTCTTGTTCCAACGTTTTGATTTCATGTATTCATAAACTTTGTGACTCCTGAAATTTATACGTGATAGAAACTTTTGGTCCAATATAGTATATGTTGTTTTACGTTAGCAGAACAGACGGTACATATATGCGACGGAAACTGACCTTGTTTCGTCTACTTCTTCAGCCTTCTCGTTTAATTCACGATCGTATTTTGAACGCAACTGTGTTAGTTCGGCAGTTAAACGTGATACTTGCGCCTGAAGTTTGGTACAATTTTCTCCTTCCTCGTCTGCCCGTTGCGTGGCCATTTCTAATTCTTGTTGAATCGTATTCAGCCTGTTCTGAGCTATGGTGCGTAGCTGTACGAGTCGATATTGGAAATTACAAGTTTTGAAGAGGTGAATTTTGGGGAAGACATATATGAATTAGAAACTGACACACATAAAATCACGAATGGCTTCAAACAGTATTTCATTGCGTTTTACCGAAAGACAACCTATAATTCATTAGTTGAATGAACGTTTACTCTTCAGAAAGTAACTATCTCCTTTGTAAAAAAAAATAATGTTTTCAGGAATAAAATGTCACCCTCAAAGTGTGGTGACAGAGCAGTCAGCGATGCATTTGTTCGCTGCTTCAAAACGCACTACCGCTCTTGTCATAAATTCAGATTGATCCAAGTTTTACGTAGAGAATGCCATCTGGAAGAAAACCTCTACAATGCATGGAGTATTGCTTCATTAAGCACCATCGCAGTGGAAAAAATCCTTCTAAGTTATACAGAAAACACGTTTTGAATCTTGGAAGGAATTAGCCTTTCTCGGGAACTAACATTGTTTATGACATACTGTTCCAATTCAGCGTGACTAGTTATTCTCCTTAGGGCGGATCACTGACCGACATTACCCACGTTATGGGTGGTTTTCACGTATCACCCTGTTAATCTGAAATATAATTTGCACTGTACTAGAAGCCCAGTATAAATTATGTGTAACAGTTCTGTCGCACTAAACCTTCCGTCACAAAATGTTCGCTGCACCACGTAAAGCTTACACTCTAAACAGGCTTTCTTGGTAATGTTAGTGTTCAAAAGATACGAGATTTCCTTTTCACATCGGAGTAGCCAAAACTGATCACTCAGACAACGCAGTTGTGACAGCAGAAGGCGGCAAATCTCACCTCAGCAACCGTCAGATATTCCTAAAATTTTGAAATAACCAAAGAGCTCTCTATAGAATTCAGTATCGTGCACCACAGCTCGCGGTCGTAATTCCAGATAAAACAATGGTTGTACCTTTACGTTACTAGTCGGCCTTTCTTGAGTTCAAATAATCCTTGTTATACTCTTGCTCAGATCTAGGTAGGTTGGTCCTATTTCAGTCAGCGCGTGGCATTACAATGAATTAATGTAGCACGAAATTACTTGGTTCCTCCGTGCATCGTTTAGTCAGAGCAACATAGGGGATAGCATAAGTGTTTACTAGAGAGTATGTTCATTTGTCATCGCCCACGGATTGCACAGTTGTCACAGCATACATCAAGTTAAGATACCTCGACAGTGTATCGCCTTGAAGGGATCAATAGCACATCAGTTTACAGAAACAGAAATGGTGATAGTTCAATACTGATCGTGAGCCCACATTATTTTTGGCAATTACCGCCCACCATATACCACCATAAGTGATCGTATTTTTCGTGATGTTCCTTTTCACCGAGACAAAATATTTTTATTAAAGAGACGCGTTCAGAAGTTATTTTAGACTGACACATCAAAACATTTTCAAGGTTATATTTCTTTCGGACTACTGCTGAGTCGTGCAATAATTTCTTTATAAGTGTATGAGCTTTGTTTGTAATTCAGAAAATGTGTATCGTATTATATAAAGATGGGGCATTTACACTGAGCAATGGCCAATATTTTTCCTCTACAGGGAACCCCTCATAAAAAGTGAACCTTGGTTTAGTACCAAGATTGAACGGGATGCTTTGGTTTATATTTTAAATCATGTCAGTCGGGAGGACGCCAATCAACCGCTTAAAACATTGCTATGCCAGATTGTTCCATTCTTTAATGGCAGCCAACTGCATTCGGTACCATTTGGTCCTGTATAAAACAGTTCAATATTCCAACAGAAGTGGAATCAATTTTTGTTACACATGGCCACATACGCATATCATGAGCAGACGGACTGGATAACAGTTTTTTGTAATCAAACGTCAGTTCAATTCTGAATACTCCTTTGTGGAACTGTCAACTCAGGGTAATTTGGTTTGGTAATAGACGCATTGAATAAGGACGGGATATTGTGCTGTTTTTTCCAATTCGGAGAACATTCCGTTACTTATGAATGAGTTCAATTTGCCAGCAAAATAGTTGAATAGCAATCACGACTTCATTTTCCTCAGTAACACGAAAGTGGGACTGCATGGTATTGTAGCTGACGCAGATAAGTTGGTAAAACGATTCTATCTTTCAAGAAGCATCAAAATAAATATGCCCTCATAATAAACAGTAACGCTTCCTATATCACTGCTTAGACACACTGGAGATAAATACACTGACAAGTGTAACATTTGAATCTGTCGAACTACCTTCAGTTCATCAGTTTTCAAGCGAAGAAAATATTCTTACATGGAACTGTGGTGCATTTTGTAAACACACCAATAAAACTGTGAACGCCTAGGCCACATTTTAAACAGCCGTCACTCAAGAAAACTTCTCAAAGGCCGCGGTAGTCATTTACTGGGTGGTGGTTCAGCTTGGGTTTCACTTTGAGGGCACACACCAAAATCATGAGATACAATGTATCGTTAGCTTGGGTTACGGAGAAAGTGTTACTTTATGCTTGGTCCTTATATAAATTCGACAAATCGTATATTATGTAGAATAGTAGAATAGATTTTCGGCTGTCACGGTCATTTTTGTATAGTATTCTTCGGCGGGTTTATATACTACACCTTTTAAACAAGGCGGATTGGATTACTTCTTTCAAAAGAAAATTATTCCCTATGCAATATTGGGAAAATCATGTTCTCAACAAAGATCCCTAAATTCAAACCATGTATGACAGGTTATTTAAAATAAAGTTCTTTCCCAAGACTGTCTCTATGGAGTTAGCATTGCATCAAATACAGCGCACTGAAGACAGTGTGCAAAATCACTTGATTGTATCTACTCTTACACAAAGCTGATCATTATAAACAATGCAGGTTATTTGTCTGACCGTCTGATCTATTCGAACGATAGTAAGAAACATAGTATATTTGGTGCAAACAGTTTCTACCTTCTTGACACATATCTGATTGAAATTAAACTAAGTTCAGCATAGACAAAAATGTATGCCTCAGTAATCATCGTCAAGAAACTGAAATTGACAGATTATTCCCTGCTAATTTCTCAGTCAGTGTCTTGGATGTGAAATATCAGGGTATGTACATACCTTCATCACTTCTAGCCACTTTGAACACGATGTAATTAACATGAACAAATTCTTAAGTTTTACTATACTAACCTACGCACAGAGTGCGACTGAAGATTAAACATGTGCCACTAATGTGGCACTATACTACCACACACAACAAAATTTATTGGCTGTGCTGATGTAATTGGTTACTTTAGTTTTTAGCGTGTTCCTTCAACATCGCAGTAGCATTATTCCCGAACTAAACAGTCTAGATAGATTTCAAACTATCTGGTTTCGGAAATAAAAATGAGTGTTGAGTTGAAGTAGTGTTACCTAGCAAAGAAGTTTATCATAGTGAATTTTATAAACGTTCTACAATGAATTGCCCTAGTGATGGTATACCTAGAAAGATGCACTAAGTGGTAGTCTCATACGTTGATATTCGTGAGTAAAAGAAAAGTGAATACTACCCAGTTGCTTATGAGTAGTACACTGTAATTGTCACAGATTTTGAAGTATGAGAGAATCTCACGTATCTTACGCAAATCACCTGATTGCTGATGTATTACGATCATCACCTATAGCACAGATGAAGTGCATTAGACACGCACCGGAGGTTACTAAAATATACAGGCTGCCACGAGATGAGTGGCCTAAGTTCAAGGTTTTCAAACTTGCAGCACTGGCATGAGATAGTCACACATCTTGCTTTGTACAACATACACCAGATTAACTTTCGATCACCTATTTCTCGCAAAGTTTGGGCAGAATCATAAAGTAGTTTGTGAGAAACCTCATTTAAGACATGTTTCTAAATACGTGTATCGCGTTAAGTCACATAAGGAAATGCCACAGTTAAAAAAACAACGGATACATTGAAAGACTGAAGGCTGTGAACAGAACGGCAAGGCAGCACAAGCCGTTTCGCAATTACATAAATTATCCTTCATTCAGACACGGGGTTGTTGTTGTCGTTTAGTATGTCCGGCTATACTTAAAGTCTGATTGTTATATCGAAATCTCTTTTGCTTAAGAACAGATGACAATAACGTAAATTTGAGCAGTGTATTCAGTAAGAGATTGCTGCATATTTACAAGCGCATACTGCAGTTAAGGTTGTCTACATGTCCAAACCAAGCCGTTCACCGATAAGCAGAGGAGCACACAGAGAAAACACTGCATTCGTTGTGGTCTGGCGCCTTCATGAGATGTTGTGGTCCGCGAACAGACAAGACAGACCAATGTTATCTTAGTACTGTTTGATCGAGAATGCTCTTCTATCGGGATTCAGCAAGTCTCTCAATCATAATATGGTGGATTATCAGGCCGCAGGTGAGAGTATTCCAACACTCGGCAGAATACTGCAACGGGGCGACGAGACACGTCCAAAAACACTCAACGACGGAATGACTAACAAAAGGGGCGACTGGATGAGTTATTGCTCAACCGGATCTGACCAACGGGCGTGACATGGCAGGCAGAATAGAATGGATGATGAAATCGAAGGCGCGATTATTCCAACACTCGCAGGAATATCTCGACACTCCCGTGGAATACGATCAATGCCCACAGTGGATAGATGGAGGACAACACGGGCGACCGGACCAAAATCGGACCAACAGACGAAGACTGGTAGGCGGAAATCCCCCGAAAGAAGGCACCGATCACACACATAAACCGGGCAGAAGTGCACATGACGTGTGAATGGAAACTAGGGGGTGTTGTGGACTGGAATTTTGCTTCACAATCGCGAGTGCGCATGTAGCATGGTAACTAGCGTGTTGGACAATAAGAATTGTCCTTTGTTTGACGTCTTTTCGCTAAAATAAGGCCAGCTTGTGATAAGGTGACTACATAATTAAGCGGAATGGTCCATTTGGTATGTTTTCGTTGTGCATTTTTGATAGCCCACACATTTGGGATGACTGTATGTCTTATTTGTTTCCGCAGGAACAGTGTTGATTGGGGTATGCTCTTGTGAACAAGTAGTAAAGCGTTACCAGATACATCGGACAAACTCATATTGTCGAATTCTGTCGCAATTTTTCAATCAATAAAGCACTGTTTAAGTCTTAGCCCTATCCTTGTTTCACTTCCTTGTACATCGTAACAGTTATTGTCGGGATACAAGGTACTCAGTGGAGAGTAATATGATTACGTCGACTCATTCCCGCAAGTATAGCATCATTTGGTTCGAGACTAACTGTTCAGTCAATTTGTCTATATCGTTTATTTTGAAAAGCAATATACACATCTTCGTTCAAGGAAAGGACAAACGGTGACACCAATATTAATCAACAGATATGTAAAAAGGTGAATGTGAAAACAAGCTGTCTGTCAAATGTGAGACGGTGCATGGTTATCTACACTGAACAGTTGACAAGTCTTCTCACAAGAATAGCAGGCGTTAATGGGCCAGTCATCAGATGAAAAGTTTGAACGTTTACCAGTTAATTTGGTCAATGTGTTGTGGTAAATTTAGTTCCACTTATGATTACTACCGTCAAGTCTCCGTTGGAATGTAACTGTAATCTGTTTGGTTCTCATCAGTAAGCACTACCTATGACCTAGTTCCAGTTTTGACAGTCAGAGCTGGAAAGCTTAAATAAGGTAGACGCTGAGAATGAATTCTTACAGCCCAGGTACATCACATGGTGCTTTGAAATTACCTAACTCATTGATATTCTTAAAAATGTCGTTCTAAAAAGAGTGGACCGGTTGTTTTCATAGACTGACGACAATTTGTCCATGTAACTCAAACGGGAACACTCGAATCTGAATAGACAATGTTCGCGGTAAGTTCACAAACGGTTCCAAAATTCCTGTACGATCGCGTTTTCATTGTAAGCATGTAGACAAGCATGGTTTACTTGTTTTTGAGTTGAACAAACAGACTTGAAGTAATTATTCTCAGGTTGCTGACATCAGAACCAGGCTATGAAGGCAAACAAGTATATCAGATGGGTGACCGGTTACAGGGGAAAAGAATAGCTCAGGCGACGGAGGATACGGGTAGAGTGATCAGAATTAAAAAGATTCTTATGCACAGGGTCTAACAGGGTTTGTGTGCCATTTTCGATTAGTACAACTACAACAAAGAGAGCAGGGTTGGATTTAGAGACTAAGATCACTTCAGAGCACAAGTCTACACATACGAACAGTAATTGTTTTTATCGTTTCCTTTGTCATGAACTGGCCAAACGGAAGTTGTTCGGTGTGAATACTGAACGACTGATGTGAGGTTTATTGTGTACACATGAAATGCTAACCTTTGCTTCTTCTTCTTGCATTCTTTTGTGTTCATCCACAAGAGATTCCGCATTGATTTGAACACGCTGAGCATTTGTAATCGTCGCGTTTAACTTTTCCACTGTACGAGCATAGTCTGCAGTTTCAGCTAAGAGTTGAGCATTTTGTGCGTTCAGTTCCGTAATGCGCTTCTGTGCATCTTCATAGTTTGCTCTCAGTCGGACTGTTTGTGCTTCCATAACTTCATACTTGCCTTGTGCAGAGGCCTAATATAAAAGAATTTTGGGGAGTTCATGAAACTGAGTGTTTCTATGCAGGTATATAGCACTGTCTTCTCTTTTGTTGACAAAATTTATGTGGTTCAGTGTCACATTTACTAGTTGATTGGCATACAATGTATTATTCGTAAGAATGCGTAAAATTCGCGAGTATAAACTTCAGACCAGTCGATTACGATTGAAGCTCCATCAACCACTGTTCATTTCATCGACACGAATGTTTCGAATATGAGCCCCACTTAAACATAAGAAGATCAGCGTAATGATATATCTTTACGGGGATCCTACAATACTAGCAAATAATTACAACTCTGCATAGACAGAGAAAATGCGCTGACATACTGATAGTAAAACTTTTGTGATGAATACTTCCAAGTCATCAGTCCATATTGATCAGCATGGTTTTTGGTTGTACTCTTTAGACATGGACAGTCTGGACTAAATTTTTGTTATGGGTCAAGGCATTCATCCATCAGACCAGTGGTTGCATGGATATCACATGTCAAACATTTTTTAGTTAGTTAACAACAAAAGTCTACACGGATAGAGTTCATAACGTACCCATTTTGGTTTAGAATTGTTTTTTTCTTATAATCGTTTGCGGTAATCAAAACAGTCACCACGTCCGAAGATTGCAAGCCTCACAAGGATGTTAACTGTTGATATTTTCAACGAACATTCCAAATAAGGTTTTTAAATGAATTCTCCTTTTTACACATTTTCCAAGTTTGGAAAGTACTACTTGATTTGAACATCACCCATTCTCTAACTTGCTTTTGCGAACACACCATTCACTCTTTAAAAGAATGATCATACCTAACTGCATTAGTTTTGATGAGAGAGCCATTGGTTTTACATCCTTGTGTTTTAATCTGCCGCAAGTAAGGGTATCCTAACTTTGATTGATTGCTGAATTCAGATTTGTGTTTTGTCAGAACGAATTACTGTCACTAGCTCCAACTTATAATTGGATGAGTGTAAACATGTAAACATTTAGGTAATGCACCGGTTAATCTGCTTTTGCCAGCTAACATTGATCAGTCACTCCTCTACCTACAAACAGAAAACGGACTTCATCAATTTTTTCTGCAAATTTTATTGAACTCGGTGGGTAGCGTGTTACTTCTTGATGCATATGGATGGGTTTTGTATGCTGAAACTAATACATTGATTACTGATGAGTAGTCGGGGATTTGGTTCATTTCAATTTGAACATCACCCACAATTGATCGCAGCTGTCGCATTCCCATAGACTATCCAGTCGGCCCCTTTCAAAAAGAAGCACTAGACTCGAGTTACGCTCTCATTAGAGCTCATCAGTAGTGCATATCATCGTCACTGCCTGGACTTGAACCACGGACACGCTGTTCATGAGGCAACCGTGTTTACCACTGCGTCACTGACCTCACGTTAGGCACGACCGAATTATCATATGTGAACGCTCAACCACTTTCGCTTGTGAGTAATGATCAGGTCGCCCGATCGTGATCATGACTGGAGCTCTGTAGTCAACAGTCCACATACCACACACCAAGTACATAAACCGTTTCAACATTCCGCAAAAAGATGATGGGCGTGACTTTGTGGAACATATCCTCAGTTCAATTGGTCAAAATAGACCTAAGTTTGTGTAGCTTTACAGTCAAGGTCAATGACAATCATCAGCTTGGCTTCCAGCCAACGACTAGGGAATGTTTAACAGTCACGGTTACAAAGTTATTACTTTTCGCTTCACTTAGAATTCTCAAATTACTCTTGCTGAGGTGCTTCGATGACAGAAAATTTGTGATTGATACTCGGTCCGAGGTGTGTTAACACCTTTCAGGTAACCTTGATTTCCTGATGAATAGTCGGGGATTTGGTTAATTTTAAGTCGAACATCATTCACAATTGATGGCAACCTTCGTATTCAGATTGACTCTCTAGCCAATCTCTTTCAAAAATACGCACTAAACTTGAGTTGTGCTCGTGTTAGAGCTCCTCAGTAGTGCATATCCTTGCCACAACCGGAACTATAACTCGGGCCATGCTTTAGTAAGGTACCCGTATTTACCAGTTTTCCGTTGGCCCCATTTTCACATTTAAACGCACAACCAGTAATCTGAAATATCGCCCAGCAGGTCTAATGAGATTTCGACTTGTCTTGGAATCCCGAATCGTAAAGTTATTGCTTGCAGTTATTGGGACATTCAATGTGTTCCCTGTCAAAACGATCAGGCAACCTGATCACTGCTCACACACTAAAGTGGATGGACGTTCTGGTGTGACAGTTCGGTCGTGCCTAATGTGAGGTAAATGGCACAGTGGTCAATACAGTAACCACATGAAAGCGTGGTCGGAGTTCGTATCCCGGCCGTCGCAAACATAGGCACTACTAGGGGGCTCCGAAGAGGGCGGAACTCAAGTCTAGTGCTTCTTTTTTAAGGAGGCAGGATGGAACTTCACTCTGAATACAAGGGCTGCGATCAACTGTCAGTGATCGTTAACTTGAAAGCTTGCATTCGCTCAACCAGTATTTTGTAGAGTTTCACCCATCAGAGTGACTCACAATCGCCAGAAGAACTACGTTCGCCATTATTTGGATGAACAGACAGTGGTTCGCTCCTCAATGATGGACAAATTTGCCCTACGTGCTCAAAGCTCTTATTTATCGTTACAATCGCAAAAGGCAACAGGCGATATCGTGTCCCGGGCAACTTTCCCAAGACTCCCACAATCACTCTGTGTGTAAATCCGTCAGCGTAGGATGTCATATGTTGTTGATTTTTGTCATTGTGCGTTTATCGACAGTATCAGGACATTGCTTCAACGTAGTAAAAATCCGAATTTAAGCGACCTACAGGTCTGTGTGTTATTCCCTACTCCGCCCGCTTTCTCCCCTCCAGATATAGCATCAATTATCCTAGTGAAGTGTCTCTTGAACTGTAGTCCCCGACCAACACAGAGGAGGGCATATATAAATATATAATCTCTAAAGGATATCTATGGACTAAGGAGCCTTCACGTTCTTCATATTTTTTAGCGTTATCCTTACTGTACTGTTGTTATTAGTATTGCAGTGATCCTCAGCTCAGAATGGGCGTGTTGACAACCTCACCAATTAATATACAATACGCATAGCTGACTTGTTACATGTTAACGTTTGACATTTTAATAGTGTGCAGATTGTCCGAGATGCACAGTTGGTGAACGGACTTAAGCCTGAAGTTGAGGACTAACGCTTGACGGTCATCAGGAAGCTGCACAAGTTGGTGGGCAAGTTAAGCATACCGTTTCATACGTCTCGTAATGATTGCCATTTATTATGACAGTTTTCTCATTTGAAAGTGAGCATTTATCCAACATTCTCTGATGCTCGGGATATTTTAAAAAGCGCAGTCTCCATAGCAGTCTACGGCTGTCCGTTTGAGGTTACAGGTAAACCAATTAACCTGAATCATTCCTGGGTTATTGTTGACTATCTGTACTTGAATGATGCTATCCTCGTTAGGTATCTCGTGTGCGATGCTCTTGACAAAATCAAAGTATACGTCAGTGTTTGCTCAGATAAGGTAGACGCATAATGACAGTGATCCAGTTTATTCTAACTCACATCTGAGTGAAGAAGAAAGCTAAGCCACAGGAAAAATGTTGTGTCTAATTTTTGGCTGAAATGTTGGGCAGTAAAATATGGTCCGTTGGCTAAATTCACCCAAACTTTGAGAATGCGCGTGTTCTCAGGTCCGTCAACTTCAACGTTGATGTCTCCCGCCTTTCCGGGTGGTTACATAAGGTGAGGTAAACAAATCTTGAGTTCGTTTCGTAAGGGAAATTTGGTTCAGCTTACAAGACACACATTTTCATCACAGTTTAAATAGACCTCGTGGAGCTCATGACACACATTAATTGACAGCTTCAATGAACAGATGTTTACAGTTTTCAAACAAGTTGGCCCTGCGCAAATCGGTTTTTAGTAACCGGCTGGTTAACGCATTAAATTGGTGATGTTTAAAAAGGAATGTTCTGTACTGTTGGTGGGTTCGATGCAAGGCTATATTCGACAAGCTTTCGGTAGTATTCTGCAGTTATGTTAAGTTTTATCTGATTGCGAACAGTTTGGAGAAATTGTCTATTAGGTCTAGGTAGTCATGAAACTACATGGTGATTCCAACGAGCACTGGGTCCTACTTCTCCACACTCAGTGAGTAATCCTGTGTATAGTTTGTGTCAGAACAAACGGAACGTTTATCACTTCTTTCGTCCCTCACAACCTTACTACTGGTAAAACGTAGAAATCGGAAAACTCTACTGAAATTTTATCCTTTCCTCAACAATTCAATGTAGCGAAAAGACAAATGTTTCCAGTCTGTAATTCTTCATGAACACTATAAATTTAAACCAATTCAGTATAGACAGCAGTATGAAATATCACATGATATATCGGTGTCATTTCATCGGTCAATACATCGGTTGGTTCAGTGGACCAAATCAGCTAAATCATTACACCAACTGGCTACAGAAATGCAACATGTGAGGTAGACAGTATAAATGTTAACTTTTTTCTCATTTGATGTTGTCGGTGATTAGATGCTCTCATAAAATGAAGTCAGATGATAGACATCCGGATTGGAAAGCACCCGGAAAATAAAACAAGATGCGCAGGAAAAATATTGCAGCAAAACAAAAGATAGAGAATTACTTTGACGAGACATTTTAACCAGACACATTGACTGTTTTTAAACAGTTTGTGTAATTCGTATGTACTAAGCCTATACAGAAATGTGCATACATCTGAACTGCAAGATTAACGCACTGGTTTGCTCATTCGATATTTCGGGTTGACAGTTAACGTCTTCAGGCAAAAAGTAACCCGTTATATCCCCGAATAGTTTACGTATCAGCAGTGAAATCAAAGCGTTAACTCTAAAATGGACCACACACAATGCACCTTCTTGGTAACACTGGTTTTTTCGTAAACACTGATGTTTCTTCAGCATTTACATGGTATTTTGTTTTTGACAAGTTTCACATTCAGAGGCTTTTATGTCCACGACCAGTGAGATCTTAGGCGTGTAATCACTCATGTGCACCGGACGGTCTAGGTCATTCTTCAGATGAACTGATTCAATCCAAAACCTGAAAAGATACCTTTGAGTATAATCAAAATTAATGTTCATAAATATCAAGGTAATTAGTTCGTCTATTCTACTCATTCTCTTTTATAGTGAATGGTTTTATTACAAAGCCGAATAACACGGTTAAGAAGATAGAAAAATCAAGTGGACATTCAGACATTTTGAGAATTCACAATTTATTGTGAAATTAAACGCCATAAAATTTGGCAGAATATCATCTACATGACCATTCGAAATACCTTTTGTTTATTCGCCTCCTCTGCTTCGGTGAAAGCAACTTCCAGTTGGCGTGTGAGTTCGGTTCGTTCTTTCTCTGCCCTGAGAGGATGGAAGAAGTTCGTGCATTAGGGATTCAGTAAGAGGGTGGGAAAGTGAAATTCCTGAATAATGCTAGACCAAGCCACCCCTGCTGGCCATCACTGTTATCTGGGAGGTTCTTACAATCGTCAAGATCAGTCTAACGAATGCAACAGATGCACTAAAGCAGTTTTTGATTGACAACCGGTCCAGCTAGCTGGCTGGACGAAAAATACTAACTGACGGTACACGCAAGCGGCTACGGGTGTGTTTAGATGTGCACGATTGATTTCGTCTGAAGGCGAGGAAGGCAGTAGGAATTACCAGCACTTGGTCAAATTATCACTTCTTCATTCGGAATGTTATTTTCTAAGTGAATATTCGGTTATGATCTTTAATTCGAAGTACAATGTCAAGAGACAGTCATTACACAGACAGTCACCATGGTCACAAAAATGTTCGCTTGGGGAGTAGTACTCATTGGAAAAGGCGAACGTAGTCATAGGTTAGCGTCTGTTTTGAGTAGTTGTTTCTGCCTGGCTGCCGTTTGCCGTTCCATTTAGACATGTCGCATCATTTTTTATATACTCCATTTTGCTACTTCATCACTTTTTACAAAATCCATCATCAGATAAACTTTTGAACGTAATATGTGGCCCACTATAAATAATTTTCTTACGTGCAAGCTAGGTATAAAGTCGTCTGTGGTGAATTAAAACGTTTTCAACTTAATTAGGAAAAAATGAACATCACTCACAACTAATCCCAGCTTGTGCATTCCTATAGACTTTTCAGTCAGTCTCCTTCTTGTCAATAAGGAAAGAAGAGTAGGATGACTGTAGTATTATACAGTGGGTTGTTTCGTCAAAACAAATTTCATTATTCAACTGATGAGGTCGATATCACAATGAAAACATTTGATCTTTTAAAACCAAACAACATTAAGTGTAATCAGAGCGTTTTCTTTCGAACGTATGCTTCATCAGAACTCATCAGTAATGAAAATAGTAGTTCATGTCTGAAGTTGAAGCACAACCATCGTTTTGCCAGTCAGAAGACACGTTAGTGATCTCACATGATAAACATGCATACATACATGGACTGTGAGCCATAATGTTGGGTGATGTGATCAGGACTACTGTTTATACTGACTACAGTCCATAACCCAATGGGCATCATGCAAATAAACAGAATAGGAGAAAATTGAACAAGCACAAAAATGTTGAGGGTGGAAATAGATTTAAAACACTTAGTTATATGACAATGCTACTGACCGTGATACATGCGTATTAATACATTTCCAAAGGCATATGTAGACTGTCAAAAATTGACTAACCAGATATTGGGACTTCATAAATTTGCTCATCGTGGCGGTTCAAGATATCATATTCCATGAACACGCTGTCGCTTGGTCAGCGTATGATTTATTCAGTCTATCGGCAGACTATACTCTTAGCTGTATACGTTCGGCGACAAACAAAGTACATGACCCGGCTAACATAAATTGTGCATTTTCCATATCGGTCGCGCATTTGGAGTTGATTTGTACATCGACTGACAGCAGAAGCGCTCAAATAATCAGTCTATTTAGTACAGGTTTAATGGTAGAGACAGCGATAATCACCTAGGAAACACTTATGTGCGACAACCGTACAAATGGGTTATGTATCTGGTTCGCAGACTCAGCATACTCTTTATCTGACATGTTTACCTAGCCAAATACGAAACAAATTTCCAAAGGGTACTACGTGCTTTCGCCATCTTATCACCAGCAATATCAGGTACTGCGTTAAACAGCTGAAACGAACAGCAGTCTCACATGACTTGCTCGAACTAACACATACACGGTCATCGTCAAATAACTTCTGAAACCAGTGAAGTTTGAGGGCGGAAACTGCATTCCATACTGAAAAATCGGTTAAGTATGGTCCGTATGTTTTCTACGGAAGAACTAAGTGAAACAATATCATCAATCTGCTCAATGTCAGTCATTTTGCCATCCAACATAAGTTTCACTCTAAGACATTTGGAACTTATAGATGGTCTTTCCTGAATCACCGTACCGCACGAAATTGAATCAAGAAGGCCCAGTACTAAAAGCGCTTGAGTAATATTTACTGTCCCATTATTTCCAGATGCTATATAGTAACCATTCTATCAAAACGCTTCTGGTCAACCTTATTATCACAAACGATTTCTAAGGTATGTTAGTAATGAACTGAAATACGTGCACAATTTGTGGGGCGTTTCAATACTCAACCGTGGTTTTGATGAATTCCAGTCTGAACTGTTACAAAATACTGCTTGGGCAATCAAGCTACTGGATCATTTGATGGATTCCCTGTGACTCAGTGGATTGGGCGGATAACTCAGCTCAAATGTAAGGTTTCTGATCTCTCAGCGTGGCTTTATAACTCGACTGGTAGAGCGCATGCCGCGTTTGGGAATGCTGTGTCTGTTGTCGGTTCAAACTTGTCGAATTCCGGATTTTTCGTCACTGGTTTCCATCTAAATGTTTTTCTATAAGTTGAAGTTATACTAACCACTAAATCGTTGAATTGCACATCAAATTATATCATATAACGTCTCACCAATAACGATAGAAGACATACGTCGCGAGATGTTAACATTTCGTTTACTCTCTTCAGTCACGAACGTAAAACATTGGAATATATAGGACATGCGGATAGCAACAACAATAGAAACAATCAACAATTGGGTTTACACAAAACAAGGACTGTTATCAGTTCCAGGGCAGACAAACTGCATGAGTCAACAGTTTATGCACACACAGGACCGGACGGCGAGTATTGATTAGCATTGCTTCGGAGAAGGCAAGCAACTTCGGATTCCGATTACGCAACAACACATGAAACGAATTGGCGGGGTCAACAACGTGACCTGTTTCCATGATGTGCTTTGCTATGGATGAGTTCGGATTTCGTCTCACTCGTTCAGTTGCCATTGCCTGTTGCGTCATGGCGCGCACCAACCACTTACCTTTTTGTCTCCCAGTTGATTATCTCAAGGAACTTATACTTTTATGTACAGAGAATATCCGTTTTGATTTTGCAGGATCATCTTATAAGCAAGTAGATGGTGTAGCAATGGGCAGTCCATTGGGCCCAACACTTGCAGATATATTTTTAGGAATGATTGAGTTAAAACTATCTGATGCTATAGGTGGTGCCAGTCTCTATAAGCGATATGTAGATGACATTTTGATTTTTACCACTAATATTCATTTTGATTCACTTTTAAACCTTTTTAATTCTGCTCATCCTAATCTTTCTGTTTCTCACGAAGAGGAAGCAAACAATAGTTTATCTTTTCTAGACATCTCACTCACTAGACGACAGGATGGTTCACTGCAACGCTCAGTGCACCGTAAAGCCACTTGGAGCGGTCAGTATTTGCAGTTTTGTTCATTTGCACCAATCTCTTATAAACGAGGTCTCGTGAGAACCCTGTTTCATAGAGCCCGGGAGATATGCACCGATGACTGCTTGCAAGTAGAGGAAGAAAGGTTAAAGAAAGTGTTGCTCGCGAATGGCTATCCTGAGAAGTTCATCGATGTTCACAACCAGAAAAGACTGATCAAGACTGCCGTGAGTACGGTCCCAAAGAAGCAGGTATTTTTGAACCTCCCTTTTAAAGGCGATCATATCACAACTGATGTAAGTCAAAAATTACAGTCTGCTATAACTCGTACATACCCGGCGGCTGAATTGCGGTTGCTACTCACAACTAGAAGCGTTGCTCAGCTTATTCACAATCGTGTCCAACCGAAATGTTCTGTCTCACATGTAATCTATCAGTTCACTTGCAGTTGCGGTGACGTCTATATCGGCAGAACAGATCGGTGCCTACGACAAAGAATGGCTGAACATATGCCCAAGTGGTTGGTGCGCGCCATGACGCAACAGGCAATGGCAACTGAACGAGTGAGACGAAATCCGAACTCATCCATAGCAAAGCACATCATGGAAACAGGTCACGTTGTTGACCCCGCCAATTCGTTTCATGTGTTGTTGCGTAATCGGAATCCGAAGTTGCTTGCCTTCTCCGAAGCAATGCTAATCAATACTCGCCGTCCGGTCCTGTGTGTGCATAAACTGTTGACTCATGCAGTTTGTCTGCCCTGGAACTGATAACAGTCCTTGTTTTGTGTAAACCCAATTGTTGATTGTTTCTATTGTTGTTGCTATCCGCATGTCCTATATATTCCAATGTTTTACGTTCGTGACTGAAGAGAGTAAACGAAATGTTAACATCTCGCGACGTATGTCTTCTATCGTTATTGGTGAATTGGATCAAGGGAACGCAGTGTTTTAAATTTCTCAAGCATATAACGTCTCTCTGAGATAGAATTTGCGGCAATCAAGTCGTGGCACCTTGGTCCAGCGTGTAGTTGAGTCTAATCATGCGTTTTGAGCAACACTCAACAATTAAACTCTTAAAAGAATGAAAACTTATAAAGCATTTGAATTTAAGAAAAATTGATCAAAATGGACGGGTGACCGGAGATATTAACACTTCCAAACTTCACATTCAAGAACTATACACTAAAACAATTACCTATTGCTGATGTCACCTTGTTTATTGATGAAACGATTGCAACCTAAATGCCAAGCTCGGTGAGCACACTGATACTAAAACTTCTGGTTCGTTCGAACAGTCAGTATAGTAAATTTAACAAACGTTTGTGAAACACAAAAAGGAACAACACTTGAATTAACAAACCAGACTCGTTCGTTCCATCAAACCCTAAAAATGTATTCAGTTTCATAGTGGAGGAATTAGGTGTGTGCATTTTTTGCTGTGCGCAAAAGGAACGTTGATGATTTGGCGAAGTAATATACACGGTTGAGTTCTTGATGTAAAATTCTGAACTGATTTATGACATTTAATCCCAACGGGGTTAAATCGCCCGACAGCATAATTCTGATTAGTTCAATTATGGGCATTGAAACTTGGCTGATAATCCAGACAAATTCGAATACGTACTTCAGTTTGAATCGCTGAAGTCCCTCAATTTCACTTGTAAGTTCTGTCATAGAGGTCTGGTGACGCCTCCGCAAATTGTTCAAAGTTTCTTCGTGTGCCTCTTTGAGCTCATCCAGTTCTCGGCGCACACGACTGAAGTCCATTTCACGTCTTCTGAGGCTATCCAGCTTTAGTGAGAAGATAAAAATGGACACTCCATACTTCGAACGTGAAGCATCATTTTCAATAAAAGTGTACATTGGTAAACTTTATGCAACTTTCCCGATGATTGCGTAACCTTACGCTAAAGTTTTGTGTGATGAAGACTTTGACGAACGGTTCTACAGCCTACTCTAGAGTAATAAACTCTTGTAATCACTCTTGGTATCTCATTTAAACGAGCAAACTCTAATCTAACCCTCACAGTTACACTGACCTTTGAAAAAATGTTTCCAGCTCTAAACAGCAATGTCAAAAAAACAAACTCTTTGAACTGGTAACAGTTACAGCAGCTGTAAGCTACTTTGTTTATTGCCTGTGCTCTAACTTGTTGTATATTCTCGTCCGTATAGACTTCTCTAACCCCTCATTTCAAGTCTCTGACGGGACGTCCTCATTACTACACTACTGCTGACAACAGCAACTCATCGAACTGAACGTTTCGATGGTAATATTCAATGACTCTGATTTCAACATTCATCGAAAAAGTTGAGTATCGATCCACTTGGCATAGTGGTGAACTATTCCTTGAACGTATTGGCTAATCCGATATATATAAAAACACGTATCCTTTGAACAACATTCAGCCATTTAACTTAGCTGAAACAAATCAAACGGTGGAGTCTTTTTCAAAGATGGGTATGAACATTGCCAAATTGCTCTTCAATCACGTTTCTAAGAAAACCGCCAAACAGTTTAATTTTATCTTCAAGTCAATCAATGGTTTCGTAAATTTTTATCAACCGTATCCGTAGAGAACAATTTTGCACCATTTCTATGCACACAGAACGGACAGTCCAACATTTCGACATACAGCGTTGCCTCATAAAAAATATCTGTTATTGACACCTGTAATTGAATTTTGGAAAAACCAGTCGAGTTAAAATAACAGTAGCGTTGCTACATATTGTGTGGTCACTCGCAGTCTGTGGAACAGCTGACTGACAAACAATGGGGTGTACATCACTCAGTCGATACCTCGGGTTCATTTCCTGCACGGCAGTGCTATAAAAAAGATAGCCACACAAATCTGTCTGAATGTGTAGGCTAACAAACCATTGCGTTTTGTTGATTATCGTCGCTAAAAGGGAACGTATATAAGAAAATGTTAGTATGTGATAGCTGCTTCCAGTCACGGAGGCAGTCCTTACACAGTATGTGTGTGTACCAAAACATTCCCTGACTGAAAAGAATGTGCGAAATGTTAACTTCTCATGTGATGTGACCATGTTCGTTTTTCATGGATAGGTTTCATAAGTAGCAGTTGATAATTTTTACCAGCATTTTCAAATAATTAAACCCGAATTACTGTATGAGTCATTGGGAAGCCGATGCATTTCAAAACTAGACATCATTAGTCAACTACTGTGAATATAATTGTTAATGAAGTTTGTTTGTGAAAAAATTTGCAAATTATTAAAAGTGAACGCTGCTTAGTTCAGTATGCAGCCGACCTAAAAGAGTCTTTGTTTCCATATTGGCAAACGCCGCTGTGCCATCTAAAAGGTATGCAGTAAAACTGACAAGATTATCAAGTTAGCTGTCTATTAATTCGCCAAACAAAAGCCAGATTCTGAAGGCCTGAATGACTAGTACCATATTTCTCATTTTCAAAGGTGTGATCATAACCAGCCTGTCATCTACAGGTCAACTGTGATGTCAGCTGTCTTGAAGGTATTACACATTGTTTTCGAAAACCTAACACAAAGAAAATTGTTATTTGATATCTACTTTTGGTCCCAAAAGGGCTTTTTACACCCAAATAAGCTATCTCAAACCAAGATAAATTAGAAAAATCGGATGGGGTGCTATGCCAAAAAGTGCTCTTTTTTGAGCTTCTCTAATAATTTAACACAAAACTTCACTGAGTTCACTGTTACTTCCGAAACCCAGGAATTACTGTGAACACCGATGTTTCACAATAATGTTTATCGATACGTTAATCTACTGACAGCCTGCAGTATACCTCAGAGTTCATTCTTGTGTCCTTTTTGTTCCTGTTATTCCTAAATGAGTCAGAACATATGGTAGGTTACCGGACACCTTAATACACCAACGACATAAGAGTTGACAGAAGTTGTCTTCAAAGTGACCTTGGTAGTTTGCATAGCCAGGTCGAGAAGAACTGGCTTCTGGTTAACACCTACAAATATAACAGTATGTGCACTGATCGCTCGTCTTGCGTTGGTAACTTTTTCGGAGGCAAAGGGCTAGTTGACACCTTTATTGTGTGATATCCAGAAATGATTTCTTTCATTCTCCGCATGTCTTCTGACTGTGCAGGAGTTAGGATGAAAGCTTAAGACATGCGTGTGATGTTCTCCAGATGGTTTGGAATCTTCCAGTTCAAAATCCTTCTCATGAAGTTCAACTATATGAAATTCATTCGTGTGTACTAGAAAGCACAGTGTAGAGTCAACGGCCGACATTTTGCTGCTGATCAAAAAGAGCCCATTCTCCGTTTATCATCGATATGCCACAGCTTGTCTCAGTCTATTTAACAGAGGGTTATTAGCCATCACAGTTGGCAGAAAACATCATTTTGCGTGGCTTGGATACCTATTTCCGACAACCCTCGATATTACCGAAACAACAGACGAGGACTAGAAACAACAGTTTTCCACTGTGGTCGCATGTCCAACCTGCAACACTACGGCACCACCAACAGATTACTATAACTGTAGACTTGATACGTATAGTTGTAGGGCTTTCTCCAGATCGCTCCACAGCATGGCCATCTTTGCTAATTTATATTGGTGTACCAGCTGGTATTTTTGTGCAAGCAACTCGTTATTACCTGTTGTAATGCATTAGCTTAATTACTATTGCACAGTTTTATTCACGTCTCCATATTTTTGAATTCTTTTCGTTTTACTTTGGTTGACGCTTCCATGGTTTCTGTCGGTTTTTGAGATAAAGCGCCTTTTATTGCCAAAACGTTCTATTCCGACTTTAATGCTATACCTCGCTTCCTGTTATGCGGCTTCAGCCAGTCTACTTGCGCGGAGTAAAGAAGAACACGACTGCGAGAAAACACGCTATGTTGCCGACTACCAGTTCGACAAATGAATGAAATGCCTGTAAATATATAGCATAAAATAATGGCCAAATATGGCCGTTTACTTGTTGAATCACTGTCTGCTTGTTTAGTTCACTTCGTGACCAAGTGGCCAATTAGGGCCAATTCCATAGGCGTTGCGCTTTGACTGGTTCTTCGGGCTAGCGTGACAGTCACGCTCACTTGCACGTATCCTCTTAGCGCGACACCCGCGCTCACTTTTACACCTCCTTCTAGTTGGTCCGAAGTGCCCCTCAGTGCTTTGTTGATGACTGATTTCCTCAGCCAACGTCCTGACTAGATTGTTTTGATGAAGTCGCTCCCTAACATTTTTCGAGCAGAAATCTTGTTCCATCTCCATTTATCACGTGGTGTTTTACTATCATACAACTTAGGGTCAGGTGAGTAAAAGCAATTTAGCCTTGTCCTATCTTTGAACTTTCAATCAATTCAGCGGATAGTAACAACAAACCCTTAATTTCGAAGAGTAGTGCCAAAGCAGACACGTTGATTCATACATCCCTTCGAGATACAAACGCACGCGGAACAATAATGGACCGATGTTGAGCAGTTCGTCGTGATTGCATAACAATGAGCCAGCGGTGCTCGACTTCGACTAACATCAATGATTTTTCCAGCTCAATGCCATCTGGTTACGATGGACATTCTTCTGACACCTCCTGTTTGAATAACTTCATATTGATTTTCTGTTTCTAAACATATTTTTGTGTTAATCAACACTCACGTTTAGCCACACATTGCATGGACTGCCTCTAATTTCAAATGTCCAAAAAAGGCAACACCACGTCAACTTTCGTCATCTCTGGAATAGTACATTTAACGAATGTAGGGTTTGCAAATACTGTCCTCTTATGTTTATTCAGAATAAACTTTCTGGTAACTGGGACGGAACGCCTGAGATGACACCAGACGATGTTTTCTAAAGATTAACTAGAGTCAGGGATGAACCTAGGCTCTTAACACAAAGGGCATTCGGTTCCGTGTATATTCGAACTACAAATAAGAACGTAAGCAGTCTTGCAATGTTTGTTAGAGACGTACGAAAGACAGCATGTTCTAACATGTGATATCACTGTCATTGTTATAAATAGCCCCCAGGGATAAACCTGGAGAGATCTTACTCAAAGTCAAAATGAAGTATGTTCTCCACAAAATTAAAAAAATATATTTGGTTTCACAGTACTATCGTCCATAAAGGAAGAGTTGTATTGCGTCTTTATGCGTCAACGCAATGGACCGTATTTTAAATGAAGTAGGTGGGCAAAAAGAAAGTCGAACAACGAAAATTCTCAGTAACTGTTGCTATCACGGCAACGATAAGCTTACCGATATTTCAGTCTGAACAAACAATACTGATATATTTCAAGTTGAACATCACCCACAATTGATCGCAGCTGTCACATCCCCATAGACTTTCCAGTCGGCCCCTTTCGAAAAGAAGCACTAGACTCGAGTTTCGCTCTCATTAGAGCTCGTCAGTAGTGCATATCATCGCCACTGCCGGGACTTGAACCACTGATATAAACAATCGAATATGATCGTGTTTATTTAAGACATGCGTTTTGGTAGTACGGTATGCGTTACAGAACGAGACGTAGAAGCAGACTTGTGATGTATTACAAGTTGTGTTCCGCAATGAACGATGTAAATTGTCTGTTTTCAGGTATCAGTTGTCAGACCCCTGTTACACACGTTCCCTATTACATACAGGCGTCTTTCTCGAGCTTCCTGCCTGCCTGATGTAAGCGAACCGAAAAATGGCAACCGACAGTTGGTACGTTTCTAAACATGTGGACATGGCTTCTGAATTCCGGATTCTGATGACGGGAATGAATAACGGGAACTACATTGTGGACACCCGTGATGCGTATGTGGATGGGAATAAAGCATGACGAGGAACCCGTCATAATGGTTAGCAGTCCGCTAATTTTTGCCTGCTTCTGTCATTTTAAATACAAGCCTAAGACAATGTTTAAGCCTAGTGAGTCAAGCAAAACGTAATTATACAAGGCACTCACTTGAAAGATATATTAGGTGCACGGTATGGTATTTCAGTAGCCAATGACCAGCTGGGCGTGATCTGGTTGAATTTCAGCATACACTCACTACAATAATCATAAAGTCATCACATAGAGAGTAACGGTTTACGCAGAGATTGTCTATTCTCTTAGTCGATTGTTTTAAACTCTAGATGTGATTAATGCCGTTCCATCTTATCGTCGATATGGTGAACTGCAACAGATGTCCTCATCACTCAAATTAATTGTATGCACGAACCGTATGTGCGGTCTACCGTGCATGCTTAACCTGATATTCTGATTTTCTTTTCATCCCTTCGATGAACTGTTTCGAAACAATAACGCTTCTAGTAAAACAATATCTACACCGTTCACCTTCAGACAACACTACAATTGTGCCGTCGTGTAATCGACCGAAGACTACGTTATACATACTCCCTTCAGTCATAAGTTCAAACCGTATGTTTATCGTGTAAACAACAGTGATTAGAATCTTCCTTAACGTTTAATTTTGCAGTCGGTTTGTTCTAGAAACCTTCTGTTGAATGTGTTTTATGACAATACAAGCCATGTGTTATGAGCCTTGTAGATTCACGGTTTCTTAGGTCGCTACATAGAGGAGAAAGTGTTCTGTTCGTACGCACCTGTGTTTTGTTGGTCGAAACCAGTTTAGCTGTATGGTCTATAGACGTAATTACAAAGAGAACAAACTTAAGTAAAACGATCTTTCAATGAATCTGTTAGCTTTCAGTCATATCGACAAAAACACTCAGAAATAACACTGCGTTATATATGCAAATTAGTTGTTCTATGAGGTTGGGTTAGGAGGGTGGTTCGGATAGTGAAGTGTAGGTATGTTCTCACAAATGTGCTGACTCAGCCGTGACCGCAGAATTGAACAGTGTGTTGTGGTTTGAACTGCTATCTGAAAAGTAACACTATTACCTAATAATCTAATTTCAACAAGTGACCTGTTAGACGTCCATCTTTGTTCAATGGGAGAAATGAACTAAGCATCTGAAGTGTCTGTAATTCATTAAGATTCCGCCTAATTCGGATAGTCTGTCTGGGTAAGGATTTTCCTGAATTCCTGTTTGTTTGTTTCTGAGCCTACGCAATACCTGTACAGTCTTTCTTGTGATGTGACCTGTCCTTTTTGGTTTAGGTTGTGGATGTCTTAGGAAAACTGATGCAGTGAAAAAAATAAAGGTTGAAATGTTCCGTGAGTTCTTCCCGCGTGGTGCCTTACCGTGCCCTTTCATCCTTCACTGAACACATAGTAGAGAGACTCATAGTGCTTATCCTTAGGGTTCCTTTGATTTATATTCTTGGAGGAAAAATACTTTTCCAGAAACATTAAGTTTGCTGCTGCACTCCATAAACAATGTATATAATTAGATGATATTTGATTTAAACCAGTTTTATAATTTGTGACTGTTGCGAGACTTTTTTCCAGTGCGATAATTAACACGAAACTGGGAAGGAGAAACTGAATTTTCTAGATGTGCTTACATGTTGCCCAATTTGTTCTGACGCGTCCTGATAATTTGCGGTGAGTACGTCATATTCTGCGTTCAGTTCACCCAACTCTCGTTCGGTCTGTTTAATAGTAATATCGCAGAATGAATGTACATTAGAATAAATAAAAACATAATGTTTTTTGTTTATAACTTTGACAGAAACTTAATACATCTAGCTTTTCGCATTCACTAGTTCTGGTTTAAAAGCACATGTTCAAACCTAAAACGTTAAGGCTTCTGTTTATCTAATCTCTGAATGTATGAGTTTCTTTTCCGAGGAAATCCGAGCAACGCTGGATAATCCGACAAAAAGTGGAACGCGTTGCGATCTTTGAAATCATAGCTAATATTCTGTACTACCGCAAGTTACTACTAACTTCAGAGGCACGAAGTTGGACTCATGGGCCAGATGACATTGCGGATGAAAAGGACGAGAACCATGTGGGTAAAACAAAAAAATGAGCGGAATATAGTAACAGTGAATAGCAATTTAGCTTTTTCGACGGTAAGTAGTGGTTTTGTATGACGAAGTGGATTGTGGCATCCAAATAAAGGGACCTAGCCAAAATGGAAGATACGTCACAGGTTGCTCCAAAAATTAATGAAAACTGCGTGAAGACATTCAGTCAACTTTCTGGTTTCCTTCATATTATTTGATTTTGCGCTCCGCCAAAAAGCTTACCTTTCACAACCTGACTTTGAAGTGGTGTATACGGTCACCTTGGAATGTCTGGTTACCACCAGACCATAATGCCTGTAAACCAGTATGTTGAAACGCAGTGTGATTGATCAAGCGGAGATGCCTCAGTACATGCCTATAAATGCGCTATAAATTCCCGATGTGGTAGCTATTAAATGTTATTTTGTCACGTGCTATGAGTGCGTTTTAAACAAAATAAAATTGATAATGTTTAGAGTTATACAAAGCCATGTACTTGTCGACTAGCATAAGTCCGGTTATAGCTTGCTTTCGAAATCTTACCAATACATCTCTGATAGACCTTATATATACATATATTACACAGGCAGGAAATTTAAAAGGTCAGTGTTTTGTTATCTGGCAAAGTATAAAACTCAGTATATTAATATCTCAATTAAAAATGTTCAAAATAGATAGGGCTTAAACTGTTCACTATTTTCTCACTGCCTTCATAGTTTTACACAATGACCAGTCCTCCTTAATTCAAGGCATTTTGAATTATTTTGAAACACTAAAAATTAATTTGTACTAAAACAGCTTCACAAAGTGTGATCACGTACACTGCTTGGAAAATGAAGAGTCACTTGTATCGCAATGTTCACATTAAGATCCCAGATATCAAAATTGCTGTCTTTATTTACTCCGTCATTTCAGTTGGGTGTTTATAGGATTGTGATTATTAGCAACAAAATCGAAAATAGTGGTGGTGTGTGGTCAACTGAAGAAGTTCTGACTGTTAGATTGTTTAATTATGAAGAGAAAACGTTTGCCGTTAAATGCTTAATGTAGACCGGTTTTTTGATCAGCTGTTTCTATGTGGCCGTCTATTATGTTATCGGAGACATGAAGACTACGAGTAGTATGCAACTTTAAATATAAGAAGTTCGGCTGACACAGAACCTTGGTGATGGAGAGTAAAGTGGGCGTCATATTTCTCAGTCTTGATAAACCGGAAATTCTGAGTGAAACACTGCTTGGTGTGAGACATTCAAAACCCGTTATGCTGACGAACTGTATTAACAGTTAACCAAATGAAAACACTGTCAAATTTTTATCCAGTTTCTTCCATGCAACATAATTATGTATTTTTTTTGTTAGTCTTCAGCTATCTGTACGTCAAGAACAAGCGGTGAACCACTGATGACAATCCGTCTGGCCATATACCTCTGCTGTAAAGCTTAATCGTTGAACTTTCTGCAATAACTATTGCACCACGCAATGATCAGGCGAACCTAAGAGAGTAGTTTATAATGCTGAGTTTCACTGCCGAAGTATATTTTTGACAGAGTAAACTTAACAATTCCTTTGTTCTGTTTGTTTAGTTTCAAAGTTCATGTGGATGCAATCGACATGAACGGCCTAATATTTATCCCCGCAGTTAGTGTACGTGGTGACCCCGAATACAATGACTACAACACAGTGTTAACCAGAGGTCCAGCTCATCTGCTTTATCCCTCAACTGGGTCGCATTGTTGACCCAGCCATCTTGCCGTGTACGTTATTGTGCAATGGAAATTCTATAGAGACTATAAACTTCCTCAACTGTGCTGGATTTCTGCGTTACTGTTGTCGTATGTGATACAAATTAAATTAACGAGTATAAAGAAGCTTTCTCATGATGTGCCCTTATAAATGTTGTTTCGTGAAAGTCGACAAAGGTAGTAGAAAATCAAGTTAGTAGTAATTAGCATATAAGTAAACAGGACCATTCCATTCCGGAAATCGCTGACGTGTGAAAATGCCACTATGTTTGAAGGACATTGAAGTAAATTTGTTAATAAGATATACCATTTTATTTTTCTCGAATCGGTAAAGCAATCGAAATTAAAGGCTTATTGATGAAACCAGTGAGTCAGCAGGCATGTGATTTAGCTTGATGGGCTTCCGCTCGCAAAGGGCGCCAACTTCCCAGTTCACAAAGTCTATGAATCTTGACGCGGGTATTAGTCACGTACACAGGTTTCTCACCAAGGGTCTTTGACAAAGGTTTGAAAGTGCTTGACAGTGTGAATTCTCACGTTTTGTGCTGAGTCACTCCAGGTTTGTCATATTCACCCCCGTCAATTGACAGTGGGAAGAAGTTTCGGAGGAACTGGCATTCTGCTCCACATATGTGTCCTCGTGTGTGCGCTTTTTAGACAATGCCTCTGGTTGACATATGTGCTCAGCTTAACGGGTAATTAAAAATTCTTCCATTGATATTAGAAGAGTTGGACTAGCAAACAATTCATCTTTTCTTTATGGTCAGGTTATTTTCAGAGGATAATGGTCAGATATCTGAGATGCGTCATGAAGTGATTGTTGTGAGAAATCTTTGTAAGTGAATCAAATTTCCGGTAGCCTGGTGATAACAAGGTCTACTTCCAATTGTGCAGCTGCTAGTTCACTAATTAAGCGCATGTCTTGATTAATGTTGTCTGTGATTCACATGCTGAGAAGTAGCATGACCAACCGTGTTTCAGCCTCTGTTATAAAAATGCACATTATTATTCAACCAGCTGAAGACCTAAAACAACTCAGTAAAATTTGGTGTTGTCCTATCTTAACCCATCGATACTTATACACGGCAATGAAGGCATTCAAGACACAACACAGAATTTCAAGGATACAAATGGTATCAACAAATCTCTTTCAGCTTGAGCAAGCATTATCTACCAGGAAAGCCTCCGTTAGAACAAGCTGTCAGTAAAGGCAATACTCGTTCACTTCTTTGCAACCAATCATGTTCTGTGCTCTGGTTTTGTTGTTGACAAATCTCAATCCATTTTAATAATTCGTTCAAGTGTGTCGTACATAATTCAGTAGGTTTCGGGTAAACAACCTTTTTTGTAAAACCAATGCAATAGCAAATACCCCAGCGGTAGTGGTGGATCTGAAACAGTACTAGTAAACTGGAGGAGTACTTTCTGATGTGAACAGTTTTAATTCTGTTCACCCGCAGTCTCATTCCGGATGAGCCTAGTGAACTTTCAGCATGCTGAGTTAGCTTAGCAGTCAGACAGCTTCTATCAAGGAGTCACATTAATGTGCTGCTTCGTAGGACGGAACGGGTTGCACCATTTTGAGTTTTTCACGATGCAACACCCTGTGAATTCGAATTGGTTAGACGGGGAACGTAAGCTTCAGCTTGTGTCTTCCTTGAAGAAGACTGCAGGCAGTAAAGAGTGGTAGGAAACAACGAACAGCATTCGGTTTTACTTTGGATTTCAGCTGACTTCATAGAAACTCAACTAAACAAACCTGTAAATGTATGGATCAGACGAATGCGACCTACAAAGACATGACAAAAGCCTTCCCTGATTTTACCTATAGCATTGCACAGTGCTATTGACGAAGCAAATTTTTTGCGGATTTTTAGATTAACCTAACTAATGAGATACAGCTGGATGGCAAAATTCAACGTTCACATCATTGAGTTAAATGTGTCAACTTGTCATACCTGAAGGGGTGACAGGGAATATTTAAAAAATATATAAACAGTACCATAGAATATTTTGTTGTAAACTAAATCGGAGGCTTACTTTAATGCGTAGTGCTCTCTCTTCATCTAACTGATCCTCAAGTTCTTTGATTCGATTCTGGAATTTCAAAACAACAACAAGAGCAAATGAAAATCGTTTGAACAACATTTCAGTGCACTTGATACCCGTTGATTAAAACAAATCGTGAAAAGTGTCTTCAAACGTTACAAACACGTTATATCAAAACACGTCATATAGTTAACCAGGTCTCTTTTGAAGGACACGACAGTAAATTATTGTTTCTGCTATTGATGGGATTACAGGCAAATCCAAGTTTGCAAAAAGTAAAATATTTCTGAACGCCATTAGTTCTACGATGCATGTGGAAGCTGACAGTGTCCTAGCACCGAAATCGCTCTCCAGATATCCTGATCAACAACGAGTGAAATTGGAAGGAGAAGCTGAGATCCTACAGTCGACAGTAGCTACCCATTTGGTCACTGTGCCGTATATATTAGGAATTGTTCATTAGTCGATGCGTTCCAGATTGAGAAACATGCCAACCACTTATGCTGTTAAAGTTTCGTCAAATATGTACGTTTTCATATCTTCCACAGTCTTTCCTTCAGTTCTTTAATCTCACCATTTTAACTGACCAATAGATCCAATCGGTGCAATCTCACAGATGACTGAACGCTGACGTTAGTCGACATTGATCCTGGACCCTTTGTGTTAATGTTGTTTTTGACATAGTTAGGGGAGCAACAATGTTTCCCTTATTTGCTGTAGTACAATACATGTCACAGATTCGTCATTTTATGTCTTCGTATGTTTTCCTGTAGAATGCGCTTCGGTTTCCGCAATATTGCTTGAGAAAGCTACGATACTGCAAAGATGTCTAGAGCTAGTAGAAAAACTATGTTAGGATCGCACACCATGCCATGGACTACCAGGTGGTCGGCGGGCATTTGTTTGCGTTTGAAGTATTTAGCTTACAGATGTAATTATTGTCATCGTCGGCATTGCGTCTTATCCTCTTTGCACCAATAACCTCAGAATAAATCTCGATCCTAAGCTGCGAGAAATCCTGCTCTTTTGTATATATGAAACCACTGGACGTAATTATTGTATTATCATACTTAGTTATGTATTCGGTGTGAACAACTGGCTATTTGTCGCTATTGTCGAAGCCTGAAGAAACAAACTATACTACATTCTCGAATAAGCCGTATCTGTAGATATGCCGGCTGATACACCGGTTCGTTGTTTTGTAGTTTGTGATGTTGTTGTACTTGACTGGCAACTTTATGTGATTGAACGTGTAATTCGTGAAAAATCTGCCTTCAAAAAGGTGTTGTAGTATATTTGATGAGACAGGAAAGAATGCATACGCAAGAATCTGGACTTCAACGGGATAAGTACGAGCGACATCGGCAACATACCCGAATGCAGTAGGCACTCTACCGGCTCAGTCACGAGGCCACGAACAACGGTCTCCAGCGCGAACAGTTTGAGAAATCCTACAAGGATAGTTAGCTGCCTAGAACATTTGATGGATTCCTTACGATATGGTGAGATGAATGGCTGGTAGTTTCTAAACATGAACGCTGTGTGCCTCTGGTGTAGCCCATCTGGCAAGGCAATTACCGCGTTTCGGCTCGCCGTTCGTAACGCTGGTTTGAAGCCAGCCGAATTTCGTATGTTTGGCAATTGTGTCTTCTAATAATCTGTTTGTCCAGCATAGTACCTAGAAATTAATCAACGCTGTCGCGGAAACGCTAGACGAGAGTTCTGAAAACACACGAATGCATTCGTTTATCAGCAACGTTGACGTTAGATGATGCTGACGTTTTGCAGTCTCATTTTTAATTGATACACAGCTATCAAACAATTTGTGGATAAAAATGGGCATTAACTCGACCGCAAACTACACGCGGCGAGTCATATGTGTGTAAAGGACTATGAACCTTGGGACTCAGGCAGATTTGTTGCATAACGTGTATAACGTATTATAAGCATGTTGATAAATCCCATAATATTTCACCGAATTCCACCCAATAAAAACTCGACTGCTCAGTCTATTTCGAACTGTATTGGTGACAACTGAAGACAGTTACGACTTTCTAATTGTGTCTGATTAACGACATGGCATTGAAACTGTTGTCCTACTTCATTTATTTATTATGACTTTGAACCAGAAACGTATTTGAGTGCATTATTCACCAGTTGAAAAGTTGCAGCAATTGCTAAATAGCACACGTTGAAGCCATCAGTAGTACCATGCTACACGATTGTTTGATATAGTTACCAGTATGCTTATAAACGTTGAATCACACACGCCAAATTAAAATTCAACCATCGTTTGAACAGTAAGCCCGTAACACCGAAGGTATTGGGGAAATCATTCGATACGTACGTTATAATGCTTTGTATGATGTTCCTGTATATATAATGTAATATATAAACAAACACAGTATACGTTATAGTGTTTAAGGAATATTTGATTATCATGGTAAGTACAAAGTGGGCGAAAAAGAGTTTTGAGGATAGAGATGTTGGATAATTATAATCAAGAAGCTAGAGCGTTAGCCTTAAAAACTACCGTAAGTAGATTGATGTGATTGACACGGGAAGAGAGGCTTGTATTATGCGGTTAAGCATTATTTTGTGTATCGATGAAAACCATCCACTGGATGGTTTACACATGGTGGTAAATCCCCTAATTGGCCATTCTGCATAATTCTCACAGTTACAACCAGGTAAGCATAGTGTACTACAACCTTCTGTCTTGTGCTAATCGGTTAAGAAAACCGAGCGGCTGTCCCGACTGTCATCAGAAATCGATCCTTTCTAGTTGTAATAGAAGGAGTAATGTATCATTTTAATAAGTGTTATGAATTGTGTAACCACAAGTATGAATCGTGAATACAAGGATCATCACGATCTTGACGGTCATTGTTATCAGCACCCCCGTAAACACCATTAGCATCCGTTTAGACATAATACGTAAACCAGTTCATCTGTAGGCTCACTTCAGTCGTTGTTGGTGTATTGATCGAAAACACCGGAACTTATATCAGCACGTGAAATCCGTGATCTCAAGTTGTTCCCGTACTGTCGAAACTATTTGGGAAAGGCAAACGCTTTGCAAAGTCACACGGCTGAATCTAAGATATCACATAGTACACTGCTAGCCCAGTAAGAATGAAGTCGCGGTAGGCTTACCTTATAAATTTAATGACCATCCAACAAGTTGTTCCTTTCTTTCTGGCGGTGATTTGGTGATAAACTACCGGCTGGAACAACCATTCTTTGGAATACCTGATGTAGCTGATACCAATACTCTCTATTTAGGAACTTGCTATTTTCATGTTGTCACTGTCATTGATCCAGTTGGAATTCAATATGACAGTTTTCTGGACTGTTTGACAATGGTCCGGAAATGCACTATGACGATGAACTATGTGGATGAACACTTTATAATGCGTGTATCGTCGTTTGTGTGATCGGTCGTTAATATAAGCAATTTCGAATAGTAGACTAAACTTGCTTAGTATGAGTACGTTTACATCAGCTAAATCAAGAAACTGAATTCACAATGGTTTAAAAAGAAGATAATGCTCCAAACTTGAAGTGTTTTTGCTAATGCAGATCACGATGGAAGCGGGTTAATAGCAGTTTCAGCTGACATTTGCAGGCTAAGACCTGAAACGGCAAATTTAGATAACAAGATTTTCCAGAAATCACTGTGTTCATCACTTTAAGACACATGAAAACACTGCTACAATCTAACTACCATATTTAGCACGCACAAATGAAATGGAGGTAATTACATCAGGAATGACTTAATGTCCTATTCAACTGCACAGAAACAATAGTTTACCTGACTGAAGCATCTTTTTCCCACAAAGTTGAACGAAACACACAGAACATGATAAATGATTGATGTACACATATCGTATTTGCTCACTACTACCAAATCCACAATATGAAACGGTGGTTTTCTTCTAAAAAGTACTAAGGAGTAAACGTTCAATGGATGATGCAAGAGAAAGTAACGAAGGTTAGGTCAGTGTCAGGTTAACGGATGATGTTTATTGAGCATACGAAGTCAATTTCGAAAGATTGTCTCTAATTGAAAACAATAAAATAGCAGTCTTGGAATAGAACGACATAATAACGTTCTGATTTACAAGCTAGGTTGAAAATGTACTCCGTGGCTGGGATATGTTCACCACCTGTGGGAACTAGCTGGTTACTGGTATCAACAACATTGCCGTTCTGAGCATTATTCATAGGCTGGTTTAACATGTGATATTTCGGTCCTGCGTGAAATAACGACAGTGACATAATGGTCAGCATTATAAAGGCTTGAGCGAATTTCTAATGGACCCCTTTTAAAGTGCAAACTGTATCTGGAACTTCAAAACAGAAAACAGACAAAACTATTTTTGCGCAGTTACAATAAGCAATAAACCAGTTAATTAATGGAACACAGTTTATAAGATATAACCTGTTTGTTTAATTTGCCGCTGTTCATTTGACTTTGAACTTGGTAAAACTGTCGTCACAATAATATTATTTGAAGGCTACCGAGTCCAGAAAATCTTTATTGGGCTTTGGTTTAGGCCTACATAATGTGGCGCTAATCCATTTAAATTTTCATTGTTTATCTTGTTGGTTACTGTCACTGATGTTTCGTGAAATACCGGTAGCTTTTCGTTTAATTCCCAACGTTAAGTGTATGTAACTACATCGAGGAATAATATCCGATTTGAATCCAATAGGTGACAATTGATTAGTTTCTAAAACAGGTTGCTATAAGCGATTGCTCAGATTAGACCGGTTTTTTGAGGGCTCTGTTTTCGGCATAATAAAAAAGGATAAAATATCAGTTGGCCAGTTTACTGGGATCGTAGATTTTGATCCATATCGGAAGTCATAATCACAACGTCATCGTATGGAGTTAACTGGATAACTATTGTGTCCCATGTTGAGATTATCGGACAATCTGAGCAAGCGAAAATGATTGAACGTTCAAATATGATAAGTCGATTGCATTTAACGTGAAATCAGTGGTGCAATGATACACAAGGTTTATTCATGAAAACTTGGTCGGAGTTTCACTCTCGACCTTAGCTAGGATATGTATTACTGACGAGCTCTATCAACAGCACAACTCAAGTCTGGCGCTCGTTTTCGAAAGAGGCTGGCTGGAAAGTTTATTAGGATACGAAGGCTGTGATCAATTATAAGTGAAATTAACCAACTCCCCGACTTCCCGTCAGTTTGACAACTAATATATTATTATGCTAGACTGTACGCAAGCAAAGATATGTAGAACACAAAACGTATATACTGGACTCAGTTGAATTTATATAAGCGACTTACGATCAGCTTACATCCGCTAAACTCCTACAGAATTAGATGGAGCAACGCCCGGGAGGTGGACTCATCCTGAGACAGACAAACTGGCAAGTCTGTAAAATGTAATCGATAGCTCTGCTGACCTGGGCATTTCGGTGTGATGGAATATCCGAACTTCAGCTGGACAATGATTGATTTAACATCCGCCGATTCAATTTGATTAGCATAATTTTGCATTTCAAATTATAAATTTGTTCGTACATTGCCCCAAAGGGATTGTGGATATGGTAATGGAAAACGATTCTGTCAGTCGACTATTAAATTAGATGTCAAACTGGTTGGTTATCAGTTAACTTTCTCAATATTGTTGATACATCCGAAGTACCAGATAGGTCAAACTGGTGAGCTGATATTTATATCAGGAATAGGTTAATTTTGATTTAAGTTTGTTTAAACTAGCAAGTACCATATTCAGTTATCAAACAATAACTAATTAACAGCTACTGTTTACTGAACATTGAACACTAAACCAGGTAAGTATTGCTTATCGATGAATCGTCTGTTAGATGCTATACAATCTGACGTAATGCATCTTCGAACGAACAGTAACTCTTGAATACTAGCTTTCCAGTCTAGATCGTGATACGGGATTAGGAGCTACATAATGCAATATCAAACACTACGTCATCAGATTGAAATTGTGTTTTGAGAAGCATGCGAAGTTATATGATTCTGATAAGCTTACGTACATCGAAATTTTAAAAAAAGAAACTAATTGCGGCAGCATTTTAAGTTTCAGAAAACAATCATTCTTAAGATACCAATGAGATTTAGTCCGTGGATGATGAACGGTAGTTAAACTCAACTGCAGTGTATTGACTATTCTGCAAGCGCCTTTCAATGCGCCAGGAACAACGATTTTCTAACAGCAGCTGTGTGCGGTCGGGCATATCATCAGTCCACCATAGTGGTTTGTTAATCAGACCTTCTGATAACTCGGATTAGTATCATGAACCTTAGGAATGAGTCTGTTGTTAAGGCCCTCTAATAATGAGGCTGCTCAAATATTTTTTTAAATTTTAGTTTAGTCGCACTAGAAATTCAAAAATGTGCACATTTATTGATGTAACTATGTCGAGTTGCTCGAGGAGGAGTAAGTTAGACTATACAAACTCGATTGTCTAAGAAGAGATGACACTGAATGTAAACTGTGTATACAGAGTGTATGTCATTGGTGATATCTCAGATTTCGCACGTTATCAGAATTACGTTGGGAAAGCATCGCATAAGCCAGCCGTATAACCAATTATCATACCATCTTAATAATATCCGGATCGTTCATAGGTTGTTAGCAAAAATCCTATATAGTTTGCTTGAAGTAGAAGCGTGTCATATGACGCAAATTAGTCGCAAATTAGACCACTAATTCGATAGCCTGTGAAGGCCAGTGATTAAACTGAGCATTAACTTGACTTTCGAGGTAATCGGTAAGCGGCTGATTTTGTGTAAAAAATTATGCACCTAGGTCTCATTTATGGTCAGTTATACTCTACTGTTCAGCTTCAAAACGATGGCGGTGCTTGCCTACACTAGTTAAACGCTGTTCCCATGCTGTAATGTGAATAAATCCTATGGGAGCAGGTCAGTACCTGAAACAAAATCATGGACTAAAATCACCGGGTCTATGATTAGAATCGTTCGTTTTTAAACTACACATATCAGTGATCAAGTGCTCATTGCAAATTTAAATACTTTGATGAATGCATTAATCTCCAAGGTTTCCACGCTTTTGGTTAAACTGGTTGTACCTGTAATAATGGGCAGATTCTATCTTACATACAGTCCAAAATACCATTAGTTCTGAAATACTGTCTGTGGTCTGTGAAAGCTGTGACAGTTTGATTAACGCAGGTATGTTATTATCCCTTTTTTTACTCATGTCAATCACGAACAGTAGATTCCCGGGTCGTTGTGCAAAAACACGTCAGTTTCTGCATTTTGCCATAAAAGATTATTCGATCATTCATTCTCCTTTTTTCAAGAAATTTTGTATCAAAATTGGTGGACTGGTAGCTGATCCATCATATCTAGAAATCTGCATTCCAGTGTAATGAACACTTAGTTAATGTGCACACACTTCCTCGTCGAATACATTCGATTGGTCCGGATTCACTGAGTTCTTGTTTAAGTGCATTGGTTTTGTTTTTATTTTAAAGTGTTTTCCGCTTCATTCCTTAACATATATAAGTAAATACAAACGTCCGTCAGACTGCATCCGCTCTTTTTATGAACATTTTCCAATCATATAATCGTGTTTTTGTATAGTTCCAATTGAACGACTTATGTTTCCTTCAGTCAGGTCGATTTTCAGCAAGTAGTAGTGGTTTTGAATAACATTATATTTAGATATTGTTCTTTGGTTATAAAAACATCCTGACTTGAGTTGTTGTTGAACTTGTTTGCCCGTAATCGAGATAAATGAGAATGTTCAGGACCTACTTTATGATGATACACAATTTACCTACAATGATAAGATCCGTTTTAGTCTAACACCCACAGTTTAGCAAGCGGAATAATAAGAACAGTTTCCATGACGCGTTACTTTACTACTGACCGCCATTTCAGCGACATCCGTCGCCCGGCTTCATCATGCGAAAAAATGCTGTTATCTGTGACATTCTTCAAGGTCGCACATTTGTTGTCGCTCACTTAGCCTGTCGATCGTGCTTCTGGTCTAGCTGTACGTATTGAACACATATGGAGTTGATTCATAAAAGATATGTTTTATACGCACGTGTTAATTGTGACATGGTCCGAATGAACATGTAGGATGGTTGCTTTGTACCCATTTTGATAGATAGCACCCAAACCACTGAAGTGCGAAGACTTTTCATTGAAGGAATACAAACCACTGATGAAGTACTGATGAGTTAAGCAATATATATATATACATAACTTATTCACAAATTTTGTCTATTTTGAACGCTAGATGAAAGTCACGGAACACAGAGTATTTCGGTTAGACCTCATCATGTGTGCAACGTAGTAGATGAGCTAGTTTAAATTCGCTAGAGTCTAATTGTTTAAATTTTGAGTACATAATAATCACAGTGAAGCCAACTCGTTTTGTTTGTCTTCACCCTTAATAAAGGCACACCCCTTTAGTTAATAGGAAATAAGTTGTTAAAGAGTGATTTATTGATTCACCGAATCCTTTAGTAACATTATATTCTGAGTGCATGATAGAGGTTTGCTCAAACATAACAAAGTCGCCATTTCATATGTCGTAGTAACGCAATATACTGGGTTGTAGACAAAAGTACTTGGTTATCACCTGGCAAGCAAGGTTACCTTGATACATTCAGTGTGAAGTGATGCGATCATCACTCTCCGAATTGATAAATACTGATACACGTAACAATTTCGAATGCCACTTCAGTATACGAGGACTATTAGTTGCATATTAGAATACACCAGCGCTGCATACATAATTAAAATCAGTTGAAAATATCGTAGTTACGGCTAAGTAAAATAAGCAGTAATCATTTTATACATTATATGAAACTTCAAGTTTTCATGTTCTTGCGGTCAAAGCCTCCAAACAATTTTTGTCGTACGACATCACATTGTCAACTATACTACTCTAAGTCAACCTCACTGTCGACCAATGAAACGGCTTACTTCTAGTCTCGATGTTCCCGGAGAGCTTGAACGATAGAGACCGCGATTTAGGCTCATTGACCTGTCCAAGTCATCCAATTGTATTGCTGTCATATTTGGGATTCTTTCTGACTACCAGCAGTTGCGTGTATTGGGTTATTAAACGTGATATATCGTAGGGTTTTCAGAGGTCCAGATGTTTTGATAATATTAAACTCAAAGCACATTCGACGTGTTTGGGCGAACTATGCCACAAATGTACAAGGCCACGAAACGAGTGACGAAATTCCACACAGAATGTTGTGGTGATCACGTCTGATAACCGCAACAACCGGGCGGCCTTTGGACCAAGTCAAAAGGATGTGTATAATGATTATCTGTTATGCTTGATACTATGCGTGGGTTTACCAGGGTTTCCGGAGAAACAGCTTCTCTAACCCGTTTATTCCCATGTCACCCGACCTAGGCACCACACACTTACATGAACGCTGTCCCCTTCATATTGGGTTGCGTCTAGCCTACAGAAACTAAACAAAAACCGGGACTGATGACTACTGAAAGGTAAGTCACACACCCGTAAAACGAACCAATGATCGTCTTTGTGCCTGGGATATTTACCTCAGGTCTAACACACGTTCGAAAGGTAGGATGTGTGCTGAACATCTGCTAGCAGCCCCCGTTCGATAGTCGGAAGCGGGCAGACACACCTGGCAACTACACACCACTGCCAACCTGCATGAGGCATGCACGGTGCCTCAGCACCTTCGGGGTCATAATGTTCTCCATGGTTAGATGATTAGTATTTAGCCAATTGTTTATCGATCAACGGTTGTTTATCAGACAAGGAAATTGTGTCAGTCGTGTGTTGTCCGAAACAAGCGTATTCCTTATGCGACTATCTATATTTGTTGCGGATTAGTGAAAGAAATAGAAGAATAGAATGTTGTTAGTTTCATGGCAGCGATAATTAACGCTTTTAGATATACACATGTATTTAATCACGTAGGCATGCGCGTTATGTTTGTGTAGTCTTCAACTGGCGTTCATTTTAAATTTATTATTCGAATGCGTTTGTTGATAGTAACGACAAATATCTGCCAGAGAAACAAGGCTAATAAAATGCAATTAAAAGTTATCTTAATCCAGTTAATACATGGGAGAGAACATGCCAAGTAAAACTTCACATGAACATATTGAAAGTGAACGAGGAGGACATTTAGTTGGAATATGATTTTCAGTGATGTGGTCGACTACTGTTTGGATGTACCTAAATGACCGACTATGATTATCATGTGTTTTGGGTGTTCCCCCACAGTTTCTGTTGAAAATCCCCTGATTTTCTTCAAAATTACTGAAGGATGTGCCGACATCTATGTAACAGGTTATTTAGTCCTGGCTTCACCAGAGTTTGATGTACGTCAGGAGTATAATGGATATTCTAGGTGCAAAAATGTGCATTTTATTTTACGCTCGAAAACATTGTGAAGCGCCATGCAGTGTTTTGCTCTGTGTACAACTGCAAAAGCCCACTCAAACAAAACGAACAACAAGGTAACCATAGAAGAAAGATAAAGTGACATAATGATGTCAGTTTTCCCGGAACCAGTGGTGGTTTAAAACACCGGGATGATAGACATCACACCAAGAACTTTAATCTTTCATCTAAAGTCATTTAGAAGTTCCTAAAAGCGTTTGCATCGTCACCACGTCGCGCTGGTTGTTTTTATCAACCTGTGGTTTAGCCCAGTTGAGAGTTCGCAAACCTTAGAAAACGTTCATTGTCCTCTCTCACCCATGAAGAAGTGCAACTTTTACAGTCAGCAAATGTTACCACTCTTCTAAATCGGTCTGAAAATAAGATGACAATTTCAAATTGTCAGAATGATCGAAGTGCGTTACATTTTGCTGAATTTATGAGACGGTTTAACTAGTACTGAAACACCAATTGACAACAGTCATTATAACGACTGCTGCTACTTCGACCAGACATACACAATGGTTCAGTCAACACAGATAAATCAATTTTGAAACTTTCAGTCATGAATTGTAAGTGCTGGTTTAAAGATTTGTCTTCAGGACAGTAACGACTTCCATCAGATACTTTCTAGCGAGTGCCAAGAAAGTGATCAAAAATGGTGAGATTCCCAATGTTGGCTGTTGCCGAGGCCAATAATATCCGATTACGCAATCCTAATCTCTGCGCTGAGAAGAAGTTCGTGCAGACACTTGAGCTCCCCTGGCCAACAATCGATCGAGCTCACGATTTGGAACAGTGATTGCGTAACTGATATCTAATATGCCGTCCATAACCTCAATTGACCGTTCTTCCTATTTACCTTAGTTACTGTTTTTCATAGGTATTGTGTTGTAATTAGCCTGATGATCAGAGACGGAAAACAAGTCCTATTCGCTACTTTGTCCTTCTCATTATTTCAGTGGGTAGTTTCGAACGAAAGCTACTGTTATTGGATAGTTCAAACTATTGGTACGGACTGAGAAGCCACTTCTAGCAGGAGACAACGATAGTGAACTCCGATATATGAAATTATTCAATGTTGAATTTGCTTGCAAGAGTTGCTTTAAGAAATTTCAATTGCACGGGATGTAAAAAAGTGGCGAACATACTTTGGTTACAAATCCTACAATATCCAACCACTGCCTTCCCCAGTAAACTTTAAGAAGAACGACAATAACATTTTCATTGACCATCAGATTTTGTTATTTCAGTCACGCTTACTGTTCATAACGTTGCCAAAATCGTTTGTGTGTGCTTTGACTTACGGCACCGTTTCAAACTATTTCAAATTAGACAAAACCTACAGTTGATCACAGCTTTCCCATTCAGATAGACCATTCAGTTAGCTCACTTAGAAATGAAACAATAGGCTAGAGATTTACTGTTGATAAGGTTCAGCAGAAAGATAAAAACTCTCCCCATCGGTAACTTTGTATTCACGTCCTTGTAGTTGTTGGACTAATTTCATAATCACAAACACGAATACCTTACAATAGATGTGACCGGACAGCTACGTCCAAACGCCGATCTTGGGGCTAACCGAAAGACTTAGTTGAATGCAATACTGCAATCGTGTGTGAATGATGTTCAGTTTATATAGTCCAGACCCCTGAACTTCAATTATTATGCTAAAACCTGCTTTTTTGGTGCAATGAAGCCATTGGCCATCAGTCTACTGGGCAGTTCTTGTTTAGGGGATGGTCGGTTGAAGTGAACAGATTGACTGTTTTGTTGTCCGCTCCAATCAATGTTTCTGAGACGCTATTAGTATTCATCAGATTTGAAAAACTTATCAAGACATTTACCGCTTAATCAACAGGACTTACTGGAAGGTTATTTTTGTGCTTTCAGGTTGTGCAACATACTGTAAACCGTTCTGCATTTTTCAGGTATCGTGGCTTAGATATTAACTTGCATCAGCCAATCTCGTGAATTGTGTTATCAAGAGTTCACACATCCAACCAGATCATACTGATAATCCTTTCATCGCACCGAGTGAAGTGGCAGGATAGTAAGCATAGTGGAACCACCCCATAAGCACAGCAGCCAAAAAATGTGTAGTATCAGTAAGGAAATAGAAGCATTCGACTTATGTTTACCGTACCGTCTTTTAAAATTATATAACATAGCGGAAGTTCAGTCTTATAAGTTGTTAGAAATAACTTGAGACATTACAGTAATGAGAAGTGTTTTGAGCCAGCATTTACTGACTGAAGTTAGCGTGTGAGTTGCTTGTAGCCAAAGTTCACGTTTCGATGGTTACAGTCCCCTAGGGGTGTGTTTGCTGACGAGAACAACCTTTTGGGAAACTCGTCGGTTAATTTGACGGTGGTGACTCAACACCAATGGGACACTAACGGTTCTTGTGTGTATTGCCAAAATTACGGACGGCAACTCGCGACAGTGACCGTCTAACGAGAAAGTTAACTTGAAACTAATTGGATTCGCTGAGATGATGACATTATTTCGCTCTGGAATATATCAACAAGTGATATACAATAATAACAGGACAATTTCATTGCGGCGCCAACTTCAGTTTATTGGCGTGACATTATATGTTTGGTTAAGCGTTAGTTGTAGTTTATATGTAGCACTTGAAACAGATAGTTTACTAATTTTAAAACCATTCGAAAGTCTGTCAAGCGTGATCCGTCTGACGCTATTACCCACATTAACCCATCCCCCAATTAGACTGTGGTCTGCAAGGTTGTTCGAGACATATAGTGATTTACGTGACTTGTTTCTGGAATATATAATTTGCTTGTTTTATTTAATTGTGGATGTCCCATGCGAAAAAAACGAAAACACAGGTTCGCACAACTGACCCCCTGTGACAGGATAAATACACGGGATAGCAAATAATTTATTGAGATTTATAAATATGAATAACAGCCATACCTTTTCCGGTTTAAAGTGATCGATGTCATTTTAAGGTGTTTCAAGTAACTGAGTCCAGGCAAGTTAACTTTCTTTATTCTCTCCGTCTGGCTCGGTCGCATCCTCTCAGTCTGCAAGAGCCAACCGATCCATGTTTTTCAGCCTACACTTATGCACCTTAACCCTGCAAACCTGTTTGATGGCAATGGGACATCTTGAATTTACATCGAGATATCTTAAACTGGAAAAGATATAGATTTCCTTCTAGTTTATTCTCGCCAGTCTGGAAGTTTTGTTCTTTACTGGGAGAGAATTTTGTTCGGCCATCTTTGCCTCTGTGTAGAATGAAAAACTTTGTGTTGGGCGGTGCGCAGATGTGAAGAGAATGCTTCCAGATGTACGTATACTAGAGTGTGCTGTTGGCAAGCGGTCACTTTTTCATCGCGCACGTAAATACAAGAAGTTAATAGTCGGACGTATGAACAGACGGCAAACTGGTGAAATAAGTGAGGTGGTAATCAAATAGTTTCCAGTTCAGCCATAAAACGATTTTGCCTACCTAACTGCCAGCTTATTTGAACTCGGAGAGAACGGTTAATGAGTCAACCCAGTTTGTTGGGTACAGTTACGTACATCGAGAATCCTATACATCACATACTTTGTTAGTGAGGATTAGTTACATTGCTTGCATTTAGGAATGCCTCGAAAAGGATCCAGTTGTGATTAGTCTGTCTGGGTTAAACCATTCTTTTTATAAATGTAAAATGTGGCTTACATTTGAGAACTTCCAAGATGTGCTGTAATGTATGGCTCTGAGTGTATATCTCAGGTGGTTTATTGAACACAAACTCTATGTTGACATACGTTAAGCAGATACAGGAAAGCACTTTCTTCACTTTACCACTTAAGCCGGGTAACGGCGTTTCTTTATTGCACGTCGACAAAACTAGTGACCCAAAAGACGGGTGATAGATTCAAACACGAACAAAGCATATGCCAGCTATCGTACTCAGCTTGGTAGCCTATGCTCACATAATCAACGGAAACGTCTAGCTCCTTCTCCTGGTAAGAGAGTTATACAAACCTTATCTGGAAAACAGTTGATGGCCAGTATACTTCTGCACAGTGTCGCTGTGACTATTGCTCACTTTTTTGCAATCTGTCAATAATAATACTACACGATGTAATTAATAAGAGGTCACGCATAACGCACACGCATATAAGCACGCGATCACGTCTGATATTGACAGTGAGACAATATAAATGCTAAGTAGATAAGTTGTCGTCCAATGATAGGCGACTTTGTCTACTTCTCGTTTGCGATTTTTTTATGTAGAGGCGCAGTTGTCTACTAATTTAATGGCAATTTTTTTGTCATTTCTAGGGTTCCTACATAAAAGACTAGTTAGCATGAAACGGATAATCGTTCGGCCTAGTAGAAAAGCAACATCATTCGAAGTGACCAGACAAAGAATATATGAACAGTTGCACATCGTATATGATGGAGAACAACTGCATCCTGTCAGTGAAATGCATACCTCACATTTCATGGAGCGTTGTAGTCTCGTTCAAAACAGGACACGTTGATCATCATTGGAACGATTATCAAACGTCAGTTGAGGCTTTTATTCTCTGCATCAGAAAGATTGTTAAAGATTACATTTGAAGTGTTGCAGCTTACCAACGTTAGAGGAACAGTAGCTATAACTAGCACATTGTCAAAATGTCGCTTTAAAACATGTATTAAAGGTGCTTAATATGGGCTGATTCCAAATCAGAGCAATATACAACCCGAATTTCCAGAAGTCTCTTTCAACAGTGTTTACTAATGGTTTCACTGGATTTATCTTGAACTAATACGAAGGCGCAATAAATAGTGTTCCATTTTTGGGTACCCGAAATGAAGAAATAATGGCGATTTGATTCCAACCTTGTGAAGTGACAAAACTTGATAACGGATCAAGTGGGTTGGTAACGTTTCGCGATATTCCCTGTGATCACACTTTGTTGTCATCCTCTGTGGCGACATACCACTCATCAGTCATTTTATCATGTACTCAGTCGTTACTTAGCCTTGGCGCTAATCTGGTCTGGGGATGTCGTGGCAACTGCATGTGAACCGATAGACTGTGCGAGAGACGGATCATCTTGGTGAGATATGATTGTGAACAAACATAGCAGAACTGGGTTGAAAGTAGCAGGCACATTTTAGCTTCAGGCTATAAGCTGGCCAGAGCACATCGCAAGTTACGACTTACGTCAGCTAGGACATTTCACGTTGGAGAAACAGAGTCAACAAGATCTAATATTTTTTGGAAATTTATGCATCTACATTTTAATCGGCCTTCTGTTAGGTCGTCCATCAACGACTAACACAATTCACAAATAACACTTTCTGGGAGGCTGAAGTTATGCCGGCCATGTGGCAGTTTATGTTACGCCTCATAAAATCACTAGACAAGATATCCTCCGCCTAGCCATTTAGTCAAATGAAATGTGTTCACTGACTTATTCTTAACAAAGCGACATAAACACACCTACTGAGTAGGGTTATGATGACAAGGTTTAGACAGTCTGACTAAGGATACTTACCGACGAAGCACGAGGGTTAACGCTCTGTTCTGTTTAATATTTGTACTTTTTGTTGTAAATTAACAAAGTTTGAAAAGTGTGGAGATTGCGGCAGTTCGCCTATGCCTTGATGATGTCTTTTATTTTGTTCTACATACTTTCATTTCCTTCTGCATTCACTTACGTGCCTCACTGTCTAGATTCAACCAGATCCGTGACATTCTAAGTTCAATTACCCATATCACACTCACCGTAAACGTTCATCAAATATTTTACGTCAACACCAACATCGGTAGCATTGACCTCATCAATCTACTGTGTCTAGAAATTAGCTGATTTGTGAGACACCGATGTCTAACACGCACTATCTCCGTCTCGTTCCGCTGTGTACGTCCAATTTAAACAACGTTTACCATCATCACCGTAGTAGATTACAAGAACTGAAGGGCGTGTTCACTTACAGAATATCCTGCACTGTGTTACTCGCTTCCCTCATATATTTATTAAAACGAAATTGTTAATTAACCAGTGGTAGTTGGAAAAAATTCAGCGGTTGACGATATAAGAAAATAGTCTCCTTAAACCAGAGGTGGATTCCATTGAAGACCTGACAGAAATTAGATATGATTTGTTGTGTCTGCGACTGAGTACAGTACGGTGAGTGCGATAGGTAGGAAACGAAGTTGCCGCAACGGAGGTTTTATTCACGTCAAAACGGAACTGAGATGGCTGGAGAGATCAAGAAGTAAATGTATTACGGTATGTAACCTAAACGTAATACTGCCAGTTTTTATAGACACAAATTACACTACCTTCACCATCACTCAGATGATAGATGTAACATTTGGAATATATGCAAAATCCAACTCATCTAGCCCTAAACCACTGTGGACCTATACGTTGCTGCCTCTCTGTGACCTCACGCAAATTATCAGAGCAAGTGGGACCTTTGTTACCTAATCCGTTGGACCCACCAACTGTGTCTGTGCGTTTGGGTTCCTGCGCATCGGTCGTGTGGAAAACCTCTGGAATCAGAAGGTTATCAGAGTGGCCGGAATTCTCCACTTTCGGCTGCAATTGACGAAGAACAAGTGTATCTTTGCGGCCGTTAGTAAGACTTACGTGAGTGACTAGCTGAATACAATCTAATAAATCCACTTCTACCACCAACGGATCGAATTTTAATTGGTGAGTATATTTTCGAAGAAGAACGGGACGAGTTTCAATGAGCCAAGCTGGGAGGGTTGTATCAGACGTTGATCTACGAATATACGTGAACGGTCGCTCATTTGGAGTAGCACTGGTTGCATTACAGAACAAAGACCTGATAAAATACAAGACATCAATTAGCACGGTCTCCAATTTTGCAACAGGAAGTCCGTGCGAATTTAAGGGGAATGTGACTGAACGTCAGAGACTGCCGTTGAGATGCTGGACTTCTATGTTCGCCAGTGGATTGTAAGTGGCGGTACGACAAAATGTTAAGGCTTTTTTTTAAGCAAAAATGTCTCAGGATCCGCAGATTACAAAGATGCTTTTCTATCACTGTCTATGTTCGACGGCGTTCCGAAGATAGAGGGTGACCGGCATAGACATTGCAAGTTTGCTCGAGAAGTCATGTGGAAGTCATACCGTTCCAGTGAAAAAATCTCTTTCTTTTGACTTTTTCTGTTTTTTGATGAATGACAGTTTTCGGGAGTAACATTCAACTATGGTAAACTGTTGTGAATTCTCAGTAATTGCCTAAGTACTCGCCATCTTCCACGTCATGTACTTCAAAAATTGTTTACAGTGATTCATGTGATAATCCGTCTGTGCAATTATCTACCTATTTTACTCTCTATTCAGCCGAAACACCCGTAATCCATGTGGAACCTTCGAGTAAGAACAAATAGTAGTATGAGTCTAATCATGAGCTTACACAAAACTGGATGACCTGCCCACACGATCAGCTCCATTCATAGAGAAGACGCTTACAAGTCTATACTGTCCAAACCGTATTCGAGAATTTTGATCGAAACAATAAAAAAATATTTACATCATATCACATTTGATACGAACAGTTTTATTCCAAATCTCCTCAATTGGCCTAATTGAGACGGTATCCCTGAGATTAATTCATCACCAGTAGTTGTTGGATGTTCCACCTTGATGCATTAGTAGTTCCTACCTAGAAACCTATAAGTAATTGGTCTATACAATCTCGCTTCGTTTCATTGTAACCAAAAATAATCAAACGTTCTAGTTGTACTTTGCTACTCGACAATTAAGTTATCCATTGATTTGGCACGAAAAGGGAAATCATAGTCGAGGACCACCGCAAATTTGTCACAGAATGATGCTCTGTAACACCAACATGTTTCTAGCCAACAATCGATTCCATCTCTACGTGGTTAAATATATAGCTTTGATAATATGGTAAAAGGTAATCAACGGTATTATTTCAGGAAAAGCTCATTACAGGCTACATTATGTACATATGCTTCTGGTTCCACCTGGAGCTCCACGTTGCTCGTTGAATGTGATTCACTTGAGGATTCGTTAACCTGCACAATGCACCCTCAGTGTTCAGTCTGAGTGCTCTTCGTGGCTGATCCCAGCTGTAGCATTTAAATATAAATTTTAGTCCGCCCCTCACTGAAAGATTAGTTTGATTAGGACATCCTGCTTGTTAAAGCATGCTAGTATTGCATCCTTTTTCATTAACGGTAATGGAACTACACTTTGTGCTGTCTGGAGGCAACTGCAGTTATTAATGTGCTATTGGAGTCACGATATCTGCTAATCGGGAGCGCTTTCGTTAAATAAATTCGTCGGGAGAATAATAGAAGCTACGCAGTAAAAAGTGTAGCATATTTTTCTATCGAAATATACACCAGTTTCTGCATTAAATGCCATATTAAGACAGTGTTAGCTGTTGACAGTTAAGTGATGTGTATTAAGTCTGAAGTGACAAGTGCAATGATAAACGTTTGACAAGTACTCCTTGATACCTTCAAAAATTGAGCTTGTAGCATTTGTTGAGATGGATATCTGGTCGGAGAATAAGCATGCAAATCGAGAAATGGCTGAATTTCTGTTCAATTTCCTAGATTAAGTTAATTGGGCTTTGTCAGTTGAAGTGTGCAGACTTGAGGAGTTTTTCTTCCAGAAAATTTCCAATCTCTGTTATTGTCATTAGACGCGGCGCAATTAATCACAATTGCACGTCCTATTAAAGGCGGAAGAATGCAGGGTAACATCCTATCTGCAGATTGGAAACGGGAAAAAATGGAGCAGAAAATAAGGAAAGAATGTACTGATGGTGCTGAAAAGAAAGAAACCACAAAACGAAGTTTTCATCATACACTGTACCTAACCTAGTATGTGACAAGGTGAAGATACGAGGTAAGACAACGTCCAAACATTAAAGAGCTTGAGATCATTCTGAATAGTAATAGAGGGTAAACAGAATTACGTACAGCGGTTATGACAGTTTTAAAGAAGGATAAGAGATTAAGAAGTACATCAGCAGTTCATCCCCCTAGGTTCCATAGGGATGCTAGCACATGGTACAATGGAAATGGAATATGATAATTTAAAAGCAAAATCGTCGAGCAGACGAAAGAAAACGAATGGATGGCAGCTTGATTAAAGTCTGAATCGAATTAGATGTGGGAATAATTTACTCCATTCACACGAGTAGATAAAGTTTAGTCATAAAGCCGCTGAGAAGAAGAAACAACACAATTGATGTCCATAGGTGTTGATAATACAACTGTTATCATGTGTTTAAAGTGTAAAGATCATCTAAGAAGTAGAGTTTGGGTAGTTATGCTCCAGAAGACAGTAATATCTTTGTATACTATCTATTGTCACGCGTGATCGGATCTAGTAAACGTTTACGGAATGAATCTGAAGTGGTAATTCTTATACCGTTGCTTTGTTCTCCTTCCAGACTGCTACTCCAACGTTGTGCACGAAAACCCTGAGTCGACGGACAATCAGATGAGCAAGGAAAACAATTATACTTGAACGTAACCCTGTCATAATTTTGTACCCTTATCTTTTTTGGTTACCCCGGTACTGCTGCTTGTTGTGTAATATATACTTGGATACAATTCCTGTCTGTTTATCTGGTTACATATTGTAGTATGCAAATGCTTCAAAAGTGAATGGCAACTGAAAAAGTGTGGTTTAGAATTTGTCGTATGCAACGTACGGCTTAAAATTAGCCTATTCAAAACTTACAAACCCGCTGACACCCGGATTACTGGTTCCCACTTGAAGGTGACTTGAAGCAACAGTCGTACTTTCCAGGTAGTCAACTTTATAGCGTTCAAATAAACATTTAAATCACATTTTGGACATCTAGTCACCCCGATATTAATGTAAAATGTTAACACAGAACTAACTGAAAAAGGCTGTAAACAAGAAAACGTAGATTTGAAAACTGTTTTCATTCGTAGTAAATACCGAACAAATCCATTGCACATAGAACTCACGCATGCATGAATCTGAACAGAAAACAAATGAATTCAGTTATTCAGATGGTTCCGAGATGTGTCCGCCTGACTGACTGAGATGCAGTCGTGCAACAGTCCGAATGCCGTCTGAGCAACTTGTGCTCAAATCTGCAAACGACTACGAATTACCAAGCAACGCTTGAGTGCATGAGAAAATTGCCAGTCAGTTAATTCCACATTGTTGTCATTCGAAATGACATATTCCTACAACAGTAGCGCCTTATTTACAATGTCATTTGTGTTCCAGTTAAGACAAAATTCTGAAAGATAATCTAGTTTGTTAGTCTCTTTGCTCATGGAGTACTGTAAAGGTTTAAACAGAATGTTGACTGAAAAAAAAATCTATTTGAAAGTTCTCACAGAACACAGCTTTATTCTGACTGTTCGAAATAATACCGTAGACAGTAAACACCATGCCGATAAATTCCGATAAACGCAACTATTTTTCACACAAACTGAGCACAAGTTAACAAGGAAATATTCGGCATTTATTGGGTGTGTTGTTCTATTGTTGTTTCTGTATGGGTGCGCAACATACAACAATTCCACAATACTTTGAATAAAAGCTTCCGGGCATGAATTTGAAAACGTTCCAATAGTAGATGACGATGGTAGCCGCAAGATAATACCAACTTTCGTTGTAATATCATTTGTTACGTGTCCTTATTAATGAAGTAAATAGAGTAATTCATGATTATGCTACTATACGTAGTCTGTATCTAGGAATTCCTCCAGACAGTATATGCTAACTGTATTCGTAGGGAGACATTTTTATTAGACGAAGTGACGTTGGGCAACCAACTAAGCTATATGAGAGCAGGTAAACTCATGAGGTTACTTACAGACGTACGCGTTATACGAAATCAAACAAGTCCCATTTTATAGATGGTGTTGAGGATACATTTCTGTTATTGCATCCAATGATGAAATACGTTAAATACACATTAAGTTTAACTCCTTGAACATAAACAGCAAAAACGTGTTTGAAATTGACGTAGGAGAACAGATTCTTTTGTTGGATGTTCTGTTGAATAGAATAGCAATCGGCGCGTTAGCTAGGCGTAGACACCACAGACACATGGTCGGGTTAGCATCCTAATTTCAAGAGTTTCATGCCCATGTTCTACAAATATGCACTATTCAATAGAATGCGTTTGATAGGTTAGCACCGGATGAACAACCATTACGGGTAACATTGTTAGGTAATGAACACCGTCCAAGTTTTGTAGACAAGCATGCCGGGGTAATTAATTCACAACCGGCTACCACAATCGAAACACAAGAACTAGTCTACCTCTGCCTATCTGAAGGAATAATATTTCTTATCTCCCCAGATGATAATCTGTTTCTGACGTCACAAAGAAGTATAACACCGCAAAACATGCACATGTTGATGGGACGACGCTGATGTCACCGTCGTCAAGCACTAGCCATTGCGCTTCGTTTTGCTCATAGGCTGAAATCGATCAGCTCTTTCTCAACTCATTCTGGGGCTGTGGTGGATGCTTGCTCGTTTGCAGGCTAACCACAAAACGGCTGGTCGATTTCAGCCTAAGAGCAAAAGGAAGCGCAATGGCTAACGCAACTAAAGACTCAATTCTGAAATGATTCGTGATTTTGCCTGTTCCTGTGAAAAGAGATAAGTTCGCCATACGTCATGGTGAATGGGAACACGTACCAATGAGTTTATTCCCAGACGGTTGAATGACTGGGAAAACACTACTTCGCATTACGCCGGCAACCGGATACAAAGCGAATCCAACTCCGGCCCTTCAAATAATGTACCCTTCAAATTCATGACACGTGAAATTCGTAGGAGCCTCAACAAATCGCCGCATCAGAGCTGTTCTTTTTGTGTAGAAATAACTGATCACCTTCCTGACGTTACCTTGATTACCTCTAATTTTTTACTTCACCTCCCAATGTTACTTTCCACACTTATCTGCACATCAACCAGATATTAACCGAAAGATTCAGTGTGGTTTGTACCCTTTTAACTTTCAGCACGCAAGTCATTGTTATCACCAGTTTTTACCATATAACCTCTTACCCGTATTTTCTAAAATCCTCACAACAATAACAACGTCATTGATGTGTCAGTGACAAACATACTATCTTCACCTCTTGTTGATAAATTCGCCCACAATAAACGGCACGTTGCAACAGCTAATGAACAGCGGACGAAAAGTCCTTGTACACGATGTACTATCGCTCGCTTTTCTCAAATTTCATCCTAAATTAGACGGTTTGACCAGTATCGACCAATCAAGGCTAAAAAGATGATTGGAATCTGAGGTAACTCTTGCCATGCCATACACTTGTCACTGTGCTACTGTCAAGTTGTCTGACGTATAACATGTACTACAACCAAGTCTACTATTCTTTCAAAAATACAGTTCAGTTGCCGTATTTCGAAAGAGTCAACTCAACCACTTGACACATCTTACGCTCCAGTTGGTGCTTTCCGGTAGCTCGTATCCCACAAGTTGTATCCTAAAATTTGTATTGTCCTGAGAATAAAACAATGTACACCGTGTCAACAGTTACACGTTGGACGCTATCAGATTTTCGCATGACACATTGAGGTTTCTTAAAAGACGTTGGAAGCAACAAATTAAATGTTCTGTGCCCTCTGATTCATTAGATCACGGATAGAACTTTTCGGTCAGCTGAAAATCCCGAATTTCGTTTGATCTGTTCAGCAAGTTGGATGGCTACTGAAAATTAATCTACCATCCTGACCAGTATAAACGAAACACACAGATTTTGCTCGTGTTGGAACAATTACGGTGTAAAGATGTTTGTAACGACTAGCTTCAAAGTTGATATGAGTGAAAAGACGGTGATCAAACGTGGATGACATCCGGCTTATGTAACTTTTAGTGGTTTTCACTGAGTATACCGTATAGGTGTGCGTAGATGAACTTAAGGAAGTGGCAAATTGACAGATTCGTCGAGATATTGTTAACTTGCAAGCCTTATATGCACCGATTATAGGAATTGTGCAATGGAAAGCCTTAATCAAACGAGTGAGAAAGGGCGTCGTTGGTAGTTGGTGAGCAGAATACACCCTTGCATTTTGCAAGCAGAATGAAGTTGGTTCTTACTACAGCATTGAAGCTGACTCCTAATCCATCCTGTCAATGATAACTAACATAGAATTTATGTAGTATGGTAGAATTTCTGCGGGTCAAAAGATTAATACGAGACCGCTTCCAAAATATCAAGTGCTTGCTTTAGTTTGAACACAGTACTGAGGATTACATACAACGTTGCCCACTGTTCTACGTGGAAGAAACTATTCATGTTCCAATTACACCTAGGAATGACCCGCTGACTCTGTTCGTCCAAACCGATATTTCATATTCGTTTGGTTGTCTGTGGAAACAAGTACGTCCGCAGAACCAGCAGGCATCTGAGCACATGCAATAAAGAAACATATGCCGAAGTGTAATTCAAATTATGCGGTTATACGTTCAGTTCCATTAAGAAACACCATCTGTAAACCCGGCACTGAATGGATCCAGGGGCCGCCTTTCGACTGATTTTCAGACTCAAACTAAAGCTGGCGATCGGCATTGCGGAGGTCGTTTGAATACACTGTATGAATCTCAATCTGGGTGTCCAGGAACAGTTAGCGACTAGTCTTCGCTGTTGGTAGGAATGCGACTGTTACTCTCTGTCCCTATTATATTTTCTTGTTATTTCAAAACGGGAATCTTCTCGAATGATGTATTCCGTATACCGTCTGTCAACTGATGGACTGCTATTCTTCACTAGCCCATTTCGCGCTGTTTTTTAACCAGTGATAGTCTTTGCACCCTCCTTTAAATCCCGTTCGATTTGTATTGATTTTCCAGTCATTTCTCAACACTCCTAATTTATCTGTATAGATCTCCTAACCCTATGTTTCACCTTTAGAAATCATTTTACTCTCCTAACCAGCAACAATTCTATTATTTCACCTCAGTTTCACGTTACTTATCAAGGGGTACGTTTCCGCTGTATACTTCTATTTTACCTTCATCGCGTAACTGATTGTCTCATATATGAATACATTGATTTTGCCTTCCCGCTTGCCTCCACTATTTGGTGTGCGTGTTACTTCTGTTTAAATAACTGATGAAATGCGATTGAAGTGTCACTGCACAATACGTTTTGACATACTACTGTTGAATGTTTTGAATACTGGTAGTTTTCAGTTTATATCTAAAATGTCCGACGTCTTTCAGAAACAGTTTGCACATGTGCTTCACAAAGCTTCTTAAATCAGTTATATACATTGCGAGCGTAACTGTGACCCTCCCTAGAACCTAAATCATATTACAACCCTTCAGTAGCAACGCTAACATCCAAGCTACGTGTCACTACAACAACCTCTAGGCTGAGATGATAATCACAGAATGCAATACTCCACCTGTTTGGAAATGCATTTCATTTGTTGATAATATAAGAAATTAGGCATTTTTGTATTACAACAATCGGATCACAAACAGTATTCCTAGCTTGACTGAATCACTTGTGTTTATACTCCCAGTCAGCGTGTTTTATTCCATCAAAGCAGATAGAAGACATAGATTGCGATATGTAAATAATTCATTTACGTTTATCAATTGCAAACGTAAGACGTGCGAGTTATATACATCATAGAGATAGGGACAACCAGGGACTAGACACATCTACTAGCAGGCCTATTATCAAATAATCACGACCATAGCAACGCGATAGGTTACCTCAGCAACTGTTGTGCACATCGGCTGGTAAGTTTGGATGAGCAACCGCGTTGACGGCTTCTCCACTGACTTCACATTAAGCACGACCAAATTATCGCACGTGACCGGTCAATCACCTGCGCTTGTGAGTAATGGTCGGGTTGCCGGATCGTCACGATTGGAGACACAGTTACTGTCTGGTAAATCCAATCAATAGCCCAGTGATTAGGATTTTCTAGACTTCCTGAGCTGGAGTACGATAATGAGGCGCCGCCAATAAGTTCATATAGGTAGTCGGTACAACGCTAATTTAAGGCGATCCATTGCATCGAACGCACCTTTATAATCGATAAATACGACAATTGCTGGCCGGCGGTACACGTGACCCTGCTCCAAAATTTGACGATGAGTACACATGTGATTTATACATCCTCATCTAGGGCGAAACCCTACCTGTTCTTCCGTAATGTTCGAATTCCGAGCCGGTCAAACATTAATGAGGCAACCCTGGTGACTAATGCGTCACTGATCTCACATTAGGCTACACCGAACCAATATATGTAAACATTCCGTTAAATTCGTCTTTGAATTATGATTGAATTACCGGAAAACACCCGGTTTGGACATTAGAAGAACGTGTAGCGAAAAAGCTTGTTTTCGGTCATTCATCATCAGGCTAAATACAACAAATTTATATGGGTTAATCATGTGAAAAATGTACGGTAATGAAGCGAACGGATTGTTATCAGTTTCAGAAAGATCACATCGATTGTACATATTATTGATGGCTGTTACGCTAACGGTCATGATTACGTAATCTGTTTGGTCCGGACTTGGACATCTGGCCATGGAAGATTCAGTGTTTTGACGAGGCGTTTTTGAATACATAGTGGAGGGGAGAGCAGGCGGATGGCTATTGCTTCTGCGACGGCCAACGGGCGCTCTTTGACCCGTTTCGGTTGTAATCCATGAGCGCGATAGATATGACGGAATGATTCGTTGGGATGGATTGGGTGGGTGGACTCCCTTAGGTGCACAGCGATAGAAGACGAGCAAGATTGTGGCAAGCCCCGAGTTATGCACACCGGATGATGCTCACGTATGCGTTCAGACAATCGTCATGTCGTGCGGCTTATATAGCTAGTTTCACAGGAACAAACGAAATGGTATACACAGTGAGAGGCAGCATGAACAGACAATGTATCTTTCGACTGATGGCGCAAACTCGGTGTGGAATTAAACTGAACACGCAGTTTCGCTAAAACGTAGGTCTTGCTTAGTTACACAATAGTTAAAATTAGTATCACACAGCGTTTTTCAAGTTGAAATTAGTCACGTGCAGGCAATCAGATTCGGTTGATATAATATAATGAATAAGCAGTCGCCTTCGGATGATACAACAGAATGACAATCACTTGTGTTCTGGAAGTCATAAATGGATCTATCCAACAGTCAAGCAGTATAACCGACAAAGAGTCTCCAGGTTCTATGAGTTACCGTGAATCATGCGTGGCAGAAGCGTAGTAACAAAATACCGTTATCTTCAAAATGAGAATAAACTGATTTGCACGGTGTACTAGTCACATCGACAGTGTTACTCTTACCAGGAAGACCAACATTTAGACGTCTGGAGAATTGACATTTTCTGGTCCAACAAGCTTCGCAGCAAACGAACATTGACATTCTTATTGCAGGAAAATTGGCAAAAATTCTGTTACACTGCCATCCATTCACTGACATGCGGCACAGTCTTTTGACTGTAGGTTATGGATGAGCGTCGTAATTGTTTATATGTCTATGTGTGCATGTGTAGAATGCAGATGCCTTCCTATTGAATGACAATTTAGTTACCACGGATTTCGTTCCTGACGTGTTTACACCTAATGATTCATTCTTTCTTCTAGGTTTTACTGCAGTTACAGATGGACGCAAACCGGTGGTATGTTATTTTATTTGCCGAATATCACAATGACTATAAAATTGTTGTCTGTAACCAGGTAAACACCTGATAGATACTCAACACGTTTACTATGTATGTACCACAAAGCACAGGCACATTCGCCATTATGAGGATTTCACCTCTGGCACAGTTGTATCGACTGACACATGGGGTGTCAACCTACTAAGGCATACGTGACACGTGAACACAAAGCCATATAAGATGATTCGCATTTTTGAGTTTTCTATATTATACAGTTGGTTACTCGTTCGATGCATAGAACTACAGTGATTTAAACTATCGCGCATAATGTTAAGCCGTATGGACAGTGGCATGTATGGACATGATCATGTCTGTAATTTTCCTAGCATTGTATTGTCACCGACCACTCAAAATCCAGCCAAAGTTTCCGCAGTTGCTCGCCAGCGATTTAAGGGAAGTGCATTAGAACATCTAAGAAATGCGTTATTTAACAAGTGAACCGTGTTGAGATGACGACAAAACCGCAATTTATTGGGGCCGTATCTGATGAACAATTCGATTGAGAAGTTGATTCGATTGTATGGCTTCGTTTCTACGTAAACACATCATTAAAATTTCCGTCTTTTGATACTTACTAACAAGTTATTTAATTGTGAATATTACTACCAAAACTGCATGACTACTGTATGCTAAAACTTCGAGAGGTTACGAATGGTATTGAACGAAATGTATCGCTGACGACTGTGACATCACTGTCACAACTTTAGTCATCCTCTTGTCGGAATACTGTTCATTCCTTCAAAACCTGTCACATTTACATAGGTCAGTTCCTTTATGGTCATACTCATAAACATATCCAGGTTTGATAGTATTGACTGAAAGCAACGTTTCGACATTTATACCAGTAGAAGCCACTATGCTTGTTTGTACAGATACATCTCTCGAATTTTCTTCCTCATGGCAGATAGATGAACGATTATTTCAGTTTATTGAGAGGTCACCATAATCCCTAATCAGGTAGTACCTACGCAACAGCCAGAGCATTCTTGCCGTTGGCTGTTGGGCTACTTCGTCATTTATTCTTCGTTGTTTTGCTACCATTTTGTCTCTATGTCAGGTTATTCCCAATGTATTTCAGTCACGTTCTCATGAGCAACAATTTTTGGTTTTACTCACGTACTTCATATTACACCGCACAAACCTGACTCCCAGTTAAACTGTTGCATTTTCAAATTTATTAAACATAATTCAACATAATTCACACATATTTGATTTTGGCTTTCCATTCTGTTCACCTAAAATAGTTAATTCAAATTTCACAAGGAATTTGTAATTACACAAGATTTTTGTTGCTATGTTCAACCCAAAGAAACGTGCTTATCTCGGAAAACGTGTTCGTGAAAAACGGCTTAACAATTTTGGTTGCTTTGTGCAAGGCTTACAAAAGAGGGATGGTGATGCAATTAGACACGTGCTTATTCAACAGTGAAGTAAAGTGTTTTTTGTGTGTGTAACCTCCCAAAATCGATTGACACTCTACTGTGGATGGCCTGGTTACACATACGGCAATAATCGTTATGATGGAAAAGAACGTTAACAGTACGAGTGACTGAGTGACTGAAAGCTACAGATCTTATTGCACAGGGTTTTTGGTTCGAATCTCGTTGATACATTATAAATGATGCATCTAAATAACGAGACTATTACATGTCGTCTTAAGAATGGGTGTCATGAACTATTATAAATTGCCCTATGCTCATGTGGTTGATATATTAAAAGCGAAGTTTTATTGAGCAGTTTGTTTACGTATAATCATTCCATACCCTAATATTACAGTGTCAAAGGGAACGTCTCGAGTTCGTGGATTTTAGTGTACAACAACCCACAAATGTTGAGCAAAACAACAGTAGGTTTGCTCAGAGTATGAAAGTTCCGAAAACAGTATTCGACTGAAAATTTCAAACTGTCATCATGTCTGTTTTCTCACTAATGTACATTTCATGTACACTTTCATTCACTGTCTGATTCGATAAACAGAACAGACAACAACAATGTTCTTCATCATTATCTAATCACTGACAAAATCAGTGTTCTATGCTGAGTTTCTTGGTGGTTCTGCGCACGCACATGTACCTATATGCATGTGTTCTATAGGCACACTCTTTTATACGCTTTGAAATATAAACTCCGTTCAGTAGTACCTAACCTGGAAAGAAAGTCAAGTTTATCTCTTTTTTTCAAATGGAAAATCTTTTTTCGAAACCGGTCACCAACTGTTGATAACCTTCACGTAATATTACAAATTTCGATCATGTGTCGTAACTATGAACAACAACCGGTCAATAAACACGTTTGACTTGCTAACTCGAAACATGAACATTTAGCACTATCATTCAACTAGGTTCAATAAATGTCACCAGCTCTTTGTAGTGCTCTAAAATGTCAGTCAATACGCTATCATTAAGACAATAGAATATTTTGTCTATGGTAGTGGTGCAAAAATATAACCGTTTGCTTTCGTTTACGATAATAAAGCAGGACAGTCAAACATCCGATGTATTGCTTGACGGATCTGAATACAGGAAATGATATTATCGAGGAGAGGCGTATTAATTTTGGGAGTATTGTAACTCAGTCTCAAACTGACAATGTGCGATTCCTTTCGTCCATGGTTGTACTTATGCTTACTCATATTTTCATGTACCCAGACGTGGTTATAAAATGGGATTGCTTGTAAATGCTTGGTAGATCTCGAATAATGTGAGAAGAACGATAAGATACCGTGATAGTTATTTCCTCAGTTGCTTGCCAGAAGGTTTAGACCAATAATACGAACAATGGTAAAAAAAATGTAAACTTACACAATATTAACGAGCTACATTTGAATTTTATAATCAGTCAAAGGGTTTTACACGGGTAGAAAATTACCTCCCTTTTAGAACACGCATTGCATTCAGAGACTACACCTAATCGTGAGCTCCGTTTATGCACGACATTTCACGTTCCAACGACATTGTGTAGCCATGGGTTTGCCTGCTGTACCAAATTTCTTAACGGTAACATCTTGCGACGTATACCTTCTATCGTTATTGGTTAATTAAATCAAAGGAACTGAGTAATTTAACATGTTTTTGGAAAATTTGAACTAGAAGTAATAAAAAAGCTTTTTTTGTCACCCGTGCATTCAGCAGTATCATTCAGATGGCATGTACTTAGTCACGGAAATGAATTTTTATAATCGATTTCTTTATTTACACCACTATATAGTATATATTGTTCAGTCAGTATAGAAAGGCTTTGATCTAAATTTCTAGAGTGTCTTGTCAATAGTAATATTTAGCACAGATTCGACGCATCTGTGTACTGCAAACAAAGGCAATCTCTAGAGTGGTTGAGGTTCACTTCGTCATTTAAACATTTTTTAGGGATATTCTTACTTGAAAGCTTGAGAAAAATTCGGTCAAAGCACTTGGTTCACATTCGAATGCCCACATCACAGGTCTGTTTGCTCGAACAGAACTATGTGTAGCACCCTGGCTGATGGTAAGCTCCTGACCACTATGCGGCTTGAACCGATGGATAACGTCAGACAAAGGAGATCCTTATCTGTACCATCCATTTCATTCCTACAAAGTGCTAACCAGATTAGGTCAACCATTTAGGATAAAACAGGTGTTCTGACCAGTGTAGATTCTACACGACTTGTGCTTTTTTTCAATAATGTGGTGAGAGTTATTCGTGGTGACTGAAACGTAAAGTATCGAAGCTCGTGATTGACATCATGCCATTCTTCAATAATTGACTAAATACTGCCCAACTCTTTGAGGCAGTCGCACACAATTTCACCTGAACATCTAACCCCTGTACGTGCTTAAGAGACCTCGTGGAATCATTCGAAATTACACGAAATCCACCTAGGTAGTTTAACTGAGTTCAACAAGGTAGAGTTAGGTTGTATTATTGTGTGAGGAAAAAAAGTAACACTAAAATGAACTGCAATCAGATAGGGGAGGGGTAGCAAGCAAGATAATTTATATCTCCATACATTTTCCAGTCGTATGAGATGAATAGTGAGGTCAAACTCGATAGAACATTTGTATAACCCAAATTAAAATTTAATTCTAAATTATTAGGTCGGCATTGTTGGACAATAATTTGTGAATGTATCGTTAAAAGTGAGTGCGTTAAAGAGGACGCATTAAGAAAGACAGTAAATACACCATTATTGTTCTTTAGGATTATTTTCACATTTCGTTTACTCTCATCAGTCGTAAACGTAAAACATGCGACTTATATATGACACACAAATAGAGATAGATAGGGTACGTTTGCGACCCATGTTAGTCAATGAAATGTTAACATATCGGAACATATGTCTTCTTTCTGAGCTGATGAAGTAATCAAAGTGAACTCAATGTTTCAACTTTGGCATTTTAGTTGGCGTATAGTGATCACAAAATACAACTCCTCGATAATCCACAGAGCAAATTTTGCCGCGTAGGTCCACAAGGCGGAAACACTGCAGTTTCCATTTGATTTTAGTCGCTTTTGGATAATAACGGTAAAGAGATAATGTATATTAACTTATAGGTGACATTAGTGGTTGCGCTGATGGTTCACCAAGGCAGCTGATTTTTATCAGTTACAAAGTTAGCAGTGGACAATCTGGTGAGGAAAGTTCCACGTATATATGTATATATATATTTGTATGTTTATATGTATCACTCGGTTTGTGACCGGAGGTGCATTTGTGTAAAACTTAGCGGACAAAGAAATCAACCGAAAGAATTTGCGCAGTGAATAGGAAGATGCTGTCAGGGTGACTCGAGGAAACCTGTATAGTATCCAAATTGGAATTTGATCATGAAAAACAGAAAAAGTTTGTGACCAGTTTTCAAGTTGTCAGTGGACATGAGTAATCTAAAGTGATTTGTAAATTCCGGATTGCTCTATATCCGACGATTAGGATTTTGGGCTAAAAGGCTACATTTTTTAATGGAATATGTGTTTTGAATATTTGTAGAGGGAAGTTGATAGCTTTTTTATTTCCGCTTCAATTAAAATGTCATCCACGTCTTTGGGATTCGTTGAAACGGTTGCAGGAAGTTTGTGCACAAAACGTGACTTTGTTTAGTCTGAACATTCTCAGGATATTGGCGGCATGTCCGTGAGTGCACAGTGTGGTCAGTTTCATGAGATATTTTGGTCAACTACTCTTTCAATATGAATAACGGCATGACGTGAATAACGTGCTCCATGCTGGCAAAATGAACGGATGATTTAGAAAGTAGTCTGAGTATTCCGCTTAGTTAGTCTAGTTTGCAACAGAAGCGAGGAAGTGTATTATCCTCTCTGTGACAAGGATGGAATGGAAGTATTCGATTTTACGTATACCACAACTCCCACGCAGGCTTACAAAACTTCATACATTTTGCATTTATTAAACACAAAAGCTATTTATTGCTTCGTGAATTCAATCATGACAGTAAGAACGCGGATGCAGATAGTTGTTAGAATGCCGTAGAACCTCTGCAATGCTCGACAACGAGTATCAAGTATGTGTATGGGACTAGGAAGATGATCTGCCATGATGTTTGGTTTATTCGTTAAGCAGAACAGCTTTAAGTAGATGTGTTCACTTAAATTCATTATTCAGTGTTTAGACTGCTGATGAACTCGAAGATTGAAAGAAACCGAGTTTAGTGCTTCTATCCGAAAGTGGTTGGGTGAAAAATTTATTGGAATGCGGGAGCTGCGATCGAATGTGAGTGACGTCTACGGTGATCTCCAGCGTTTAGTTTATTCGTGTATGTTTATGTCTGCAAATCCTGTTTTCTATTTCGCCATCTGCACGTCATTTGTAATCAGTTCACATGTTTGTGTTCAGATTGAACAAGCAGTTATGCACATTATCGTCTAATATGTCGAAAGTTTTAATCCCACTGTCAAACTTCTTGCGCTGAACCAAGTAAAATTTGAAAAAAACTATGTAGCAAATAAAAGGAAATACAGTTGTACTTAACTAAGTCCACCGGGATTTAAGTTCCACATACAATTGTTTCTGGTCACGGAAAAATCGATAAAATGTTCAGATTGGTTAATTCACACTGTAGGTTAATGAACACTCGAACAGTGGATGTAGATACATTCCTGACAGTTTAAAATCACACTGTATGTTTGAAATAAAACGAAACAAAGAAGGTTTTCACAAGATTACTCATTGATCAGACGTATATTCAAATGTTTGATTGTTTTGCACTTGCTGGTAGGATCATGTGTATAGTTAAGAAGAACTGACGTTGTGTAAACAGAGGTTTGCGCAAACTCAAACCAAATGTGTTGTCTGAAACTAATGTGGTGTATAAGTGATAAACATTTCGTACAGAGTACGGAAAAATTTAGAAATTAATGTTAATGGCGATTTCATCACAGATAGGGAAGCTGATAACGAGGAAGGCAGAGTAAAACAGAGTAGTAAGACTGAATGGAGTTTGATGATGAAGCCTCTTGCTAAACGTCCAGCGATAGGAAGCAGTCAATTAACCAAATCCAAACTATGGCAAATAGTTTTATGAGATAATTTTTGTTTTTTCCACTTAGATGTCAATAAAAATGCTGTCTATCAATATTGATTTTTTTACCTGTCATTTTGAAACATATCGTTGGCCAGTACGTGGTGCCACTGCAGACTGAGGGGACATTAGTGTCAAAAACCTCAAAGTCAAGCGAATACTTTTATCAGTTTGGATCGAATTTTATTATTGTTTGTAGGCAAAACGTAAGTAATCCTTGAAAAGTGACGCTTGCTGGCTCCCATAGGAAAATTTACCCTACTGTTTTTCACGTTTGACAGCTTTTGATCAATAATTTTATCCTCTTAGTTTTCATATAAAACTTATCAACACGCCTAGCGTTTAATAAAAGTGTGTCGAATATTTTGTGTACAAGTCAGTGTGCAACTAAAGTTCCCAGCGATGGAGTGTACATCGATACAGAAAGAGAACAGGTAGTAGACGACTAAACCATATTGTGGTGGACTATCAGGCCGAAGGTGCGAGTATTAGAACACTCAGCAGAATAACACAACGCTGGGAGAAGGCGCGTGCACAAACCATCAACGATCGGATGGCAGACAACGTGGGCAATCGGATGAGTCATCGCTCGACCGGATCGGACCAACGGGCGAGACATGGCTTGCAAAATAGGATGGATGATCAGATCGGAGGCGCGATTATTCCAACACTCACAGGAATATCTCGACACGGTCGTGGAATACGGTCAAAGCCCACAGTGGATAGATGGTGGACAACACGAGCGACCGGACCAACCATCGCTCAATGAAATCGGACCAACAGACGAAGAACATTAGGCACAAAATCCCCCGACGGAACGCGCCGATCACACCTATAAACCGGGCAGGAGTGCACACGATATGTGAGCGGAAACTAGGGAATGTTGTGGACTGGAATTGTGATTCAAAATCGCGAGTCCACATGTAGCTTGGTAACTAACGTGTTGGACAATAAAGATTGTGCTTTATTGGATGCCTTCTCGTTACTATATGAAATAATTCGTTATCTCACACTCTGATAAGAGGAACTTAGTCACCACGAAACGTGGCGCTTCTTGCTTTGCACAAACGTATCATTAAAAGTCATTGGTGTCATCGTCAACTGAATACTTACAGTTCCAGAACAATGAAGTATCATGAAGCCTACTCGATCGCTTGTTTCTAACCGTCCTCATAAGTTCAAACATGCCACGTAGGTTGTGAATATCGCTGTGGATGCAGTTAGACCTATTTATTGTTCGTCACGTTAGATAACTGTTGGCGAGCTGACCCGGCCAACATTACGATACACAGTAGATTGAACATAGTATAGTTTTGGGGTTTGACTTAGCTGTGGAGCACTTTTCATGGAGGTTGAGAAGGCAACATTTTGATTCACAGTATCAATGTCAATGTCACATGAATTAATATGTTAGTATGCGACTACGCGTACTGGAATACTTCTTAACGGGAATCCTTGCATTAATTAATGTTTGTCCCTTAAATGAAATCTTATAAAAATATCCGATTTTATACACTGTTTTTTTTTTACACGGACTAACTCCTTGCTGTAGCTCAAAACAATCAACTTGGCATTTTGACCATCGATTACATCATTCCGCCTTGATGAAACTGTTCTCAGTTCGTAATTATTTACCATCATGTTTCATTGTTGGCGCTTTTATAATCGCGTTTATGCGTAATTTCCCAGACCAGGCGACATTCTCAGTTTGATTTTACCATGTGCATCCCCTCGATATCTTTAGTTGCTCACATACAAATGCCTCAATAAATCTAACATGTTTTCGTTCGGCAGGTAAGTGGAGGTGGTTACGTCGTCGTTCTTGTACCAATCAACTTGACATTTAAGTCCAGTCGTACCCTAATAATCCCCGTGGCTAAAGTTAATCGGGTTTTAAAACTAGCGGATGCACTAGTTTAGGGGCGAACGTGATCGTAAATCCATTATTTATTAATAAACCTTCTGCGGTTTTGGGGGATCCGAATCAGTGGCGGCATAGTTTCGACCAGCCAACATATGAAGTCAATATGGGTGCATTTAAGTTTCACACCACTTTGTCTTATGAACCTGTCACTTTGCATATAAATGTTGAATAAGCCTTGAATTTGAGATATTTAACCCGTTTGTTACCTTTAGCGTGTAAAGTTATCATGAAACTGACGTTGTGAATCCATCATCCAGATTACTTGTGATTTGTTCTTCACGGGTAACGAAGCACGAACCAAGCTTATACAAGAAAGAGTGATAACCAATCCGATCATAAAATATCCGTGTACATTCGATCTAACGAGGCACGGACAAAGTTCTACTTGCAACAATACCCACAATTGGAGATTTTTCCGAGATAATGTAACATGCCATAGACCTAATGAGAAAATAATGAAGGGCGTTGTTACGGGATGAATTGTTGTCAAGAATCAACCGAATACTGCTGGCTTTATTTCGTAGAGAGCTAGCAGAGCGCTTAACATTAATGTAGTTTGCCTATGTGTGTATCAGTGATTTTAATAGAGACAGCCATTCATAATGTTCTGGAACTTTCAAAAGCAAAACTTTCACTCATTACAGCTTACGTGGGTGAATATTTATCTAACTAGCCCTGGGGTTGATGGAAAGCTTTCTGGCTGGCATCTGTAGTGTTCTGAACGTTCCTGCAAGACCCATTCTGATCGCTCTGTTGTTCTTTTCATAAGGTTTGCATGAATGGGCAGTCAGCACGGAGACAGCAAGAAATTGTCCGCTACAACATAATACTGGCTCTCGTTTCCTCATCAGTCGCTTATAAAAGATATATATGCGTGGCACAGCGTAGGATAACCACGAATGCACAAGTTACAAGGTTGATGCATACATGTTACAATAACTAAGCTCTGAGAACATGTGATGATATAAATGAAGGGTATACCACTGGCTGTTAGTACCAGATTAATATGGTATGGCATTTTGATTAATGTTGAGTGATAGATCAGTCAATAATGTGACTGTCAGCCTGGAGTTGCTTTGTGTTTAGCGTACATGTGTGTTGACCATTAGGGCTGGCTTTGTGGAGTGTTAAAACAACAGCTGACGTAGAAACCTTCCCTCCTCCCACTGTAGGCTTTACCTCGTCCGTAAATCAGCCGAAGGATCGCATACAAACTCTATCATTTAGTGACGTTGGTAGACCATTTTTATACCTTCAAGTGGCAGTTTCCTGTTTGATGTAACTTGGAGTGAAATCCCGGACACAATGCAGCGGCAAATATCTTCCCCGAAACACTAACTAAACGAGGTCGAACTTCGGATTTTGTATTTGTTTTGAAACAGGCTTGCTGAAGACCTGTCTTAAAAAGAAGTTTGGCAGCAAAAGTGACGGGTGTGTTATTTGGTCAAAAGCTCAAAATTAGTGCAAGAAGAATGCTATGAGTACTACATTTTGCAAAGATGAATGCTTGCAGATACTTATCACTTCAGCTTGTCGAGACTACACGTCTGTTCGTCTCAGAGATCGATGAAGTTTCCCTCGTACATCCTCTTAAAGCATAGTCCTCAATGAAAGTCAGCCGTTCATTTTAGTGAAATTAGGAAGATAACTATCATATATTTAGAGAGGTAAAACCAAACTATATACAAAATGAACAAACCTAACTAGAGACATCTTGTTAAGTTGGTTCGACACATAATAAGGAATGGGTTTGTCTGAAGCACTAACAAATGGTATCATCAATTTACTGGTTATGACTGATCTGTTGCTGGGACGGGTGTCTTGTTTGTATCTTAGAATCTACTGAGTTGCGACAGAATAACTCCTCGGTGAAACGGGAATAACTCACACAAAGGTCACTGAAATTTCCCAGCCATTTTTGTCATTTTTAGTAGCGCGTTGATTTGTTGAAAAGATCGTTCACTGGCGAATCTGGTTTTGTCGTTGATAACCACAGTTTTGTAGCCCTGACTGACATCGTGAAGCTGCTCAAGGTTGATTTTACCAGTGCTCTCATTCATGCGCAGTAGCAATGTCTACGTGCAACACTTGTGGTGTGCACCTATGTTATTTATCGTGTCCGAGTTACTTGCATTACCAGAAGAAAGTTTGTTTTCTTTACAAAGCGACTACCATGAACTTCCTCCATTATATTTCATCATTTCTTAAAAGCGTTGTTTGCAAACGTTTCTGTGGAATCACGATTCCTGTGTACTGCAACTGTGATAACTATTTTTACAAATCTTGAATACCAGTGGTTGAACGCGAATAAATCTCGTATTCAGGAGACAAGGTTAATCATCTGCATACAAGCTGTCATCTATATGAATATTTTGTTTCCGCTGGTGTTTACTAACACTTATTCTCATCTGAAGGGATTATCTGTATCGATTTTTGAGAGCCTCAGACATACGATGCTGTAAATAAATCGTCTATGACGCAGGCAAATAAGCGTGGGTATGTCGATCGGAGCAAGACGCTTGGACAGCTGTTATAACACAGGTATGGAAGCCGTTATGCGAAAATTAGGTTGAACCTGAGTTCGTTTGTTTCGTCTCAATGCGCGCTTCTACTGGCGAATGAAGAGCGTTTTTCGCGGATGATGGAATTTTTGTTCCTCTGGGTCGAACCCAAAAAGCCAATATGCTTGATGTCCCAAAAGACTGGCCAAATTTCTGGTGCGCTATACTTATGACTACTACTGGAATGTCTTTGGTCTTCTGATGCAGAAAGTCGGGAAACCTCAGTGTCTGAAAGTGGTGGAAGTATGCGTGGCAAAAATTATCGTACGGTCCGTTTAGTGAAAACAGTTCCACTTTGAAACGCAAGAGATACGTAGACAGCAACTTCACTAGCGGAAGTAACAGTTTGATTTCATATGGAAGAGGGACCACTATGAGTTCCAAGGTGGAAAAACAGTCTGGATCTACAATGTATAAACATAGCGCTGGATGGCGACTACTTACTAACATTCTCATGGGGAGTCGAATAATTTCAACTTTTAACTTTGTGGTAACACGTCATTCGAGTTGTACGTATCAGCTGTTTCCAAGAAGCATTTTGTAGTAGGAGAGGTAGGAGGGCGGTTAACTAATTTTCCTGTCATCGCTTGTTGCTTCATCGCATCCTGGCCTACCACATATGCATATGTTCATCCATTCTCTGTGGTAGACATTGGTCGGTGCTGCCGATGCAGATATTACTAACATTACATGTGTACTGATAGATTACTTACGGGACCGAACACAGCACTAGACTACGATTGTGGCAAAGCTGAGCAACTCGTTCAGGTATAAGTACAGGTATGTGCTCAAATATTATGAAATATTATTTCAGAAGGATCTTCTCAGTCTTGCTCTGCGCCCATAGATATCGTCATTTGCACGTTCTGAATAATCTAATGTATTCTGTTTTCGTCTACAAAGAACATACGAGGTATCAACCGTCCGCAATATCTTCATTTGTTCCTGATGAAACCATTGTTGTACGTGAACTATTTATGAACACCTTCCAACTACAATTTATAGGATTGTGTAGCACTAAAGAACAGTACCGTAGGCGGGCAAACTTTTCGTAGTTAAGATTAATCTAGACAAACAATACTAGCTTTTCACAGAAATGGCTCAGTCATACTGTGTTCATGACCATCTAGAAGTGAAATTTCGGCTAATTAAATGGAGATTGAACGTTTAATTTGAAGTTAATTGTGTTATTTAATGTTTTGTCTGTGACTTGATTTTTGGTCTGTAGTGATACCAAGTAGTGGCTGGCGTCAAGCATGGCTTGGCTAAAGCTATTTGCTAATAACGTCATATTAGGTTGTACGTAAAACTGGCCAGTCTAGACAGGCCCTATGATTCACCGACAAGTGCTTCTATTGTTTCCAAAGAATCTTACGTGAGTTTAAGAAAAAAGAATTGCAATCGTGGACTGTTGCGACGTTCCCTAATATAACACTTCCAAACGAGGAATTTATCTAACTCCCCACAGATCGAGTGCTGGTTGAATAGCCAATAAAAATGACACATTCTGAGGCACAATGATGACATTTTTAATTGTGGATATTGCAATATAATTTTGCAGTTTATCGGCACATTACTGGATTCTGCAGTTGTTTTACATATTTTAGTTTATAATGCTTACGTCACCTTTCATTAATTATTGCAGGCGGATGAATGTATAATGGGCCAATTCAACTAAGTATTGATGTAAATTGCGAAATGTTTGTCAAGTTACTGTTACTATTCTAGGAATGGTCAGGTCCTTCTTGGCCTGACTACCTTGTAAAAAATGTGGAAGTGAAATTTGAAGGGCGCGGCAATCGTCATGTGGGTTGTATGCTTAAACGTCATTTAGTTCACTCTTCTTAACTACGTAGGCGAAATGAAGTTCAAATACTTGGATATATGTGCACCTACGGGCAAAACTTTCCAAGTAATCAAGTACTCCCTTAGTCACGTAATCTGGAATAGTAATGATAGAAACGAGTGTAGATGTGAGGTGGGAGCAAGGAACAAGAATGAAGAGATAAGCGTAGGAAGAACAATCAATCTATATAAGGTATTACCAAGATAGCGATAAGTTCACAACCACCTGTTTTTGAACAAATGGTGGTTTCCTTTTGTCTATACCAAGCGTTCCGGATAAAGCTAAAGTGTGCATGTTCATTGTCTGATAGATAACCCAAAAGGGTGTGCTCGATGGCCAAATTTCAGTGAACACTATGACGTTTATCTGTTCACTTGCAGTTGCAGCAACAGTCATGTTGGAAGGACTGACCGGTGCTTGTACCCACGAATGGTCGGAAACCTTCAGAAATGAGTAATTCATTCTGTTGAGCAAACGGACAGTCAAGTGAGCAACAGACCGCGAAACCCTGTGTCATCACCTGCGAAGCATGTCCTAGAGACAAGTCACAACGTCGACCCAATCAGGTTCTTCATTGTGTTGCTACGGTACCCAAACCCCGAAATTCTAATCGCAAGTGATGTTTTGTTGATCACACAATGACAGCAAAAAATGAGTTGTTCCTACCGCCAATCTTTCGTGATAGTCGTCATTTGACTCAAAATTCACTCTGTTCATCTGTTGTTACCATGTGCCTTTGTTTTACGTTCTGTTCATATTTAGTATGCGCCTGTTAAGATAGATTGGAATACTAATGTAGTGTTCGCTGTAGGCTGGTTCACCTGTTCATACCGTGTAGGAACGACAAAGGGGGGAGCGCATTCTTCACACCCCGTCTATGATTACTTAAACTTGAAAATAAAATCGTGTTGACGACGTTCATACATTTTCTTCACAGCCAGGCAGTAAATTTACGCAAGTTTTACTTATACCACACGACAACAAGTTTTCTAATGAGTTACAGCTGATGAATTTTTCACGTTGTTACGGAGGTCCAGTTTATTAGCTTTGATGCATTCTCCTTGAAGAAATAAAACACTAGATCCATTTCCGAGCTAACGCTACTGAAGGGAGGCAATCATACAGAGGGCCGATTTTTCTACCTTTTCTCGACGGTCTACTATTTCCTGTCTCAAATGTTTGCTACTTAAGCAGCCTATAAAATGCAGTCAATTCTACTTCAAGCACCCTACAGAAATCTTCGTAAGGTTTTACTATGTTTGTAGGTTACACTATTCACTTTCCTGTGAGTGAGGCTAAGTTATTTTCGTTCGCACTCAACCCGAACAGAGTATTTGAACTGTATGCTGAAGTGGAAATAACAATGTAGGTGAAACTCGTAATAATTCAGCTCACCTCTGGTAATCTGGATCTCCCCAGAATTCAAATTACGTCAATCAGAAAAAACGGATTGGCAGTAACTCTCCTAGTCAAACCTTACCTAGCGTTCCCGAATAAAATGCGTCACAATAGTCTGCGTTTCCTAGGTGTCGTTAAGGTGTCTATGATCTACTTTCGAAGTTTCGCATTGTTTTTTAACAACCCATTGTTTGTAAGCTTAGATTTCTTGAGAATAGTAGCTTGTTGTACACAAAGATATTGTTGTTATTTTTTCATTCTCCTGCCTAAGTACTTTTAAAGGGCACCCAACTTATTTTTGTTTGGTGCAAACGAGTTAGTACCAGCTACTTATGGATGTAACAAAACCGCGTTTTCACTCATGTTTTTGCATTTATGAAGGAAATGAATGTTGTAGCCAAAGGTGTTGACATAAGTTCGTCGGTGCAAGTAGTTGTTGGTCGGTTCCCTTTCCCCATTGTTTCCGCCACACGACTGTTTATAGAAAATAGTGAGATGCAACAGTCAAGTGGATTGGTTGTCTACAGACGTAGAGACAAATTCACAGATTGTTACCCAAAACAACACCACATGGTATACTCCTTCAATTCATTCATTTCAGGTTATTTCACGGAGCTTTTTGTTTGATATCTAAGAATGGCAACTAAAAACCTGGTCGTATTCAGCTCAACATAAAAATTTGGCCTGTATTTTGATGAAGTCCGATGACCTCATCAAATTCTGAGAAGCTGAAGGGTTGACTAAAACTGAGTAGGTTTGGCATGCGTTGAGCTATATAGCTTGTTGCACAGCTATAATAAAATTTACCAACCGCATCACGGTTGATTCAGAGTTTACATCACAGAGCAAAAATTGTTCGTTTTTGCTTGAATACGGTAATATTGCAAAAGTATTTGGATTATTGTCGAATAACAAAAATAATTAAACATGGCTGTATCAAATTCATCCAGCTGTCTAACGTGACAAGATCTATTTTACTCTAAACTACGAGTGTGATTCAGTTTATATGTGAAATTAGGCTCATGTTTGGATAGTGTAATGTGCGACCGAAACCAGCAGGTGCGCACAATTTGAATTGGTGATGGAACGTGCTGCTGTGTTGTCGGCGACGTCGTCGTTATCGTTTGTGTAAGTAGTGTCCATGCCTTACTAGATATTTCGCTCATTCTTGTTTCTTGTTGTATCCTTTTACAGGACTGTTGTTGGAGCCCCTTGTTCGGAAGAACGCTGTATCCTGGTGTCTCCACGCCGCTCCAAAGTTGGTCCATAAGTTTGACGGACAATCAGATTGAAGACAGCCGGCTGGCATGTTACAATAGTCACCATTACCGACTGGTAAAATGAGGAATGCGCGATGATTCAGCGGTTCAATGTTCGATACGCGGGTAAGAGACCAACTGTCAAAGTTCCCGGGGTCTGTTCGGTACTTATGTCTTCACGAGGCATGTGATTTTCTGACATGTAATCATTAAAAACTGGTGTGTCACTAATTTCTATAAATATTATGTGTGTGGGAGCAATAAAATGTGAGAAAAGGTAAAACTCCATCGTTTGCCTGCCACTTCCACCAGACAGGTGGAGGTCAAACAAGATTTTAAATGGCATTCTAGAATAAGCGTTGACGAGAACTGTCGAAAGTCTATTCCAATGAGCGACCACTCAGTCACGGAATAAATATTGTGTGATAAATTTTTAATGCCATCTGTTAGAGGATTTTTCAACGTGACCTTTTAACTCGCCTGGACCTGCGAGAGTAAAGAGTTTCCTTGTCAGCCCTTCAGTAGATAGGAACAAGGTAAGAATATGCTCTTCTGGGAGTGTTTGGCATTCCATATTAAGGATTTCAAGTCGAGACTCTTAAGAAGATTTCTAAATGCCTAGTACGATGTTTATCGCAGCCCGCTCTTTACGCACTAGTACAACTGTCTTCCCTGAGGTCAGAATGAACAACTGATTTAGCGTATTCAAACAATGGTCGGGCAGAAAGCTCCAAAGAAATTGAAAATCTTCCTTGCCAATTCGAGGAGACGTATGTTTTATCATGCCAAGTGCAGCGAGAAACTCTCATGAACTGATATGTCCTGAAAACCTCCAAACTGACACAACATTGTCTTTTTACTTAACGTGTGCACAAATAATCACAAACAAATGATTCCCAGTAATACTTGATATAAAGATTGCATGTGGTAAGTGGTAGCAGTAGAAACCTCTTAGGACGCCCGAACTGAACAGAAAACCTTGTTGATAGGCTTTATTGCTGCCCGTATAAACCACTGTAGAAATCAATTAACGAAAAAGAATGTGAAAGTAAACTTAAAGAAGAAGCATTACGTAAGTTAGTGAATGCCAATCAAGATTTTGTGTCGAAAGATGTGAATCATCAAAGCGTGAAGTGTTTGTTGATTTGGTTTATCGCATTTTGCTGTATTACAGCTTGGAATTTATTACAAAACTGATTATTTAGGTTAAAAATCACATAACTTTGGATAACGTGTAATACCATATAGGCCACTGCGTTGAGAAAGATTTTCGCTTTGATGGTCAGAACGATTGAACCTAACACTTGTATGACTTGTTTAAATGATCTGACGCCTGTCGTTGATGGCATCACGGTAGTGATTGTCAGTTTATTTCGCGACCCTTTTTTTAGCAAGATGTTTGTGTCGTTGTTTTGGCGGAAAAAGTCGAATGCTTTCATATACGTTATGACATTTCCTGCTCAATCCTAGTTAATCGTGAGTCACTGTTAAGGTGAAGTTGTGATGTTTTTAAAGGACAACTGTGAAAAAAAGTTTTTCCCGGAGTGATGAATAATGACCATCAAGCTGACAAACTGACCGGGTTATCCATACAGCCCAGTCCTAACCGGACTGAGAATTTACTGAGACCAATTTACGCCATGTAGATTACAAGGGTTATATTTCCCAGTAAAAGAACCAGTTGTAGGAAACTACTTATGTAAAATGTCTTGATTGATGCAGAAAGGATACGTCTGACTAATAGCGTTACTTGAAGTTACGTGGAAAATCTCAAAAGAACTACAATTAATGTTCAACCTTCGTTTAAGGTTTAATTTTCGATTCAAATATTTTGAGGTTGGTACATCACACAAGACTTCTAAAGGTCCTGTAATAGCGGAGCGGCAAACCGTTCACTAATTTCACTATTTGCTATTGTTGTACGCAAGATATGATTCAACCAGTTTTGAAGTTGAAGCGTACAAGATTTACTGTTGTGCAAAACCTGGAATGATTACCAAAGCGTTGTCAATATTTAAGGAAAATCAGGTGGCTGTTAGTATGGGAGAAACCCTATGCTGCAATGTGAGTAAACTGTTTCACCGTCAGCAGTAATGCCGTTCAGTATGTAGGTAATTTAACGGAATACTATCAACATTTCGTTGCATTAAATAGACTGCTGTTTCAGACTGTGTTATTTGATGATGCATTGACATAGGTGAGCAAGTAGTTGACTCTGACCGAAGTACTACCAAATTACAATACATAATGCGTAAACCTGCACCAAACTATAGCTTGAAGGATCGAATACGATTGAATACGTTTAGGTTACCCACTACAACTGAAGGGCATGTTTATTGAAATCCACTAGCCGACAACTATACACATCGCAATGTTCAAATCGATGGAATATGCAGTGCATTCTAAAATTGCTAGGTTATATCAATTCACATCATCATTAACCATTGGGAATAGAAGTAAACCAAATCCGGTCTGTTGCAGTTCACCGCGTCCAGGAAAGATCAGCTAGACGGTAGAAGCTATTTATTTCAAGTTGGCACTTTTAGCGTTTGATCCCTTGTTAGTGCCAAAAAATCTTCGAAGTCTCTGAATGTGGACACGCTGGAATTCGTTAGGAGTGCAAATCTGAATGGACTGATAGCAGATAGTTAAACATTCCGGGACATACGGGTGTCTTCAGTAGTCTTTGATTACGCCTGTTATAAGCTAACGCTCCCAAAATGTCAGTATTATTTAGGGTTGTAGCTTTTCGTTGGCGTCTGTGAGACCGGGAGTGCCCACGAGGTCCCGTAATACTCCTACACTAGTTGCAGTCATAACTAGAAAAACAGTACTTTGTGCGTTACCCGTTTATTTCCAGGTTGAACAAATTATCTGTTTTTTTGCTGTCAATTTCTTTTTAGTCAAAACCGGCATTATGAGTTTGTTTGTTTATTCACGTCATAATGAATATTATTGTTATGTCACTATTCGCTATTTGTCAGCTGGCCACAAAATGTCCCGTGCCTGCTGTTTTGTCACCCGCAACATTTTTGTTGTTACTCGTTATACGGCCTACGAGCGCGTAAACAGACAACGGACTAACGGTTAGTGGAACCATAGATAACGGAACGACGTTCAACAGTTCTGTTACAACGGACTACGAAATATGCAAGATTAATACGAATCTTCCCGGCCAACTCAACCACCCAATGCTAACGGATGAACACAGAGAAAAGACAAGCCTCCGGACAAAGCCACCTTAAGTCACTCAATCCGAAGACAACACGGTCACAAACTAGACCACATTTGAAGAGTTTGTGACCAATCAGAAAACAAGGACAGAAGTGGACCAGACAAGGATCCAGACAGTACAGTGATGTCCCAATGAAAAGTCGAGAATGTGGGCGGTATGTCAGAAATTAGCTCTAAGTTGAGAACGCTCGTGAAGGGCGAAATGCGTTAGCGGGGTGCCAGACATTGGCACCAAGTTGAGAACGCACGTGGCGGGTGAAGTGGCACATGACCGTGCCGACAATGAAGGTCACTTCGAGCAGAATGAATTAAGCCTTTCCAAAGGCAAATGAAAACGGGAATTGGGTTCTTCTCCGAAACCTCCCTTACGAAGATTGGTAATAGCTGGTCTTCTTCGGATGAACCTGAATGAGAGTCGGTGATCGGCGTTGTCGATGGTTCCAACGTCTGGGAGGACAATTTGTGTTGACAGTTGACAGACACTTTGAGAATCTTGAACGTGTCCAGGAGTAGGTAAAACGTTATAGTCCCTTGGTCTTCACGGATTTCTTCATTGACACCATGGTGTGGCCGGAGATGATTGCGATGGCGGACCCAAGTGTCTCCCGCAACATAAATCTCGTAAAACACCTTGCCCCGGCGTCTCGCTATCACACCTTCTGCCCATTGGTTGTGCTCAGATCGATAATCGCGGGTGAAGACAAGTGATTGAATTGATATCGGAGCGTGTTCGTCTTAAGAAAATTGTCTCTGTACTGCTTGCTTCATCTAGATCATGGAGGTCAGCGTGGTACGCAGTTTACGATTCATAAGAGCTTTGGCAGGAGATGGTTTACCGTTAAGTAACTTGTTAGGAATCTTGCGGTAGACGAGTGAGAAGTACCGTAAACTTTCTTCAGACGCCCCCTCCCTACGCGATTTGAGAAGGGCACGTTTGTGTACGTCGATGAGGCATTTTGCTTGCCCGTTGGACTACGGATGACTTGAAGGAGACCGAACGTGTTCAGTGACGTTGCGCCTGCAGAATTCGCAAAACTGACCGGGCACAAATTTGGTACCATTGTCAGACGCAATGGTTTCGGTGAGGCTAGGCTGACTGCGCAGTCGTCGAAGAGTGTTGGACGTGGCAGTCGCCGTTGCTAAGGTCAGTGGTATGATCTCAAGAATGAGGACGCCTTGTTCCTCAGGGCGTTTGAGCTCTGGAGTCACCAGTGCCAAAGCTGCATACGGAACAGATCTTTACGGACGTAAAATGTGTTGAACTCCTGGAGATGGATGCAGGATTTTATGAGTCTGAGTGTAGCGTCCCAGACCTTCCTGAAACTTTGGCGCGAACCGTTGGACGCTCTCAGTCGTCGCATTGCGTGGTGCGGCAGGAGATCGCACTTGGTTGCATATTGCTCGAATTGGAAAATCGAGCAGGCCAAGTTGTTCTATCCAGTCGAGCCTGAGTAAATTGAGATTCGAACCAGAGAAGTAGCAGGAGCTGTTAATTGTTGTGCCTCAGAATGAAACGCAACACTGCAACTGGCCAGTCAATTGCCGCCACAGGCGCTGGTGGCGGATTGAGACGTCCATCGGATTGGAGGTCGACCAAGTGTTCTCCACAGACTTACTGAAATGACTGTACTATCCGACGCAGTGTCCAACGGCAATCGAAGTTGGAAGCCATTTATCTTAACGGAAACGAACTTCCGTCGACCGGGGGCGTTCACTTGGAAGTGGTCATCAGGCTCAGGGATCTGCCAGCCGGTTTGGATCTGAGCTTCGATTTGAACTTGGGGTTATACCGCGACTTGGAGGTAGCGGAACCACTGTCAGTGTGCCGGGAGTGACATAAATCGTTATTGTTCCCCAGTTGACCACACCAAGAGCAAAGGTGCTATTTGAAAAGACAGTCACGATGAAGGTGCCGAACGCCGCAATGCCTGCACGGGGACGGATGTGACTTCTTGGAGTATGAGCGAAGAAGATGCGAGCCAAATCCTGCGGGAAGTGAACCAGGGCCGGAATGCCGTGGGAGACTCTGTGTTCGCATATTCTTGCCCAAACCGTGAGTGAATGAGCCGGAATGTACTGCATGTACGGCACCAGTGCCATGTTGGACCATTGCAGCGTCGTGTTTGAGACTGATTAGGTGATGGCATTTCGTGATGAGCATCTGAAGCGTCGTCATGGGATCTTGTTCGACGCTGTTCTGCAAGCGAGTATGGATGTCTGTGTGTTTCGGAAAATGATGATTGCAGACGAACACCAGGCATTTAGATTGATCCTCGGTAAGCGAACCGAGCTTGAAACGCTGACATTCGCGATTGACCAAGCTGGCATAGGTGACGTAGTCGTCGTCGTCGGACTTGATCAGTTTCAGTCATTGGTGACTTGTGTTGAACAAGGAAGACTGATCGCCGAAGACAGACCGCAACGTCTCAACCGTTTCCTCGAAGGAGTTGTTGCGTGGATTCTTTGGAAGGATAAAGTTGACGTACTCCTCGTGCTCAACGATACCGAGTTTGCGTAGGAGGAGAGGGACCTTCCACGGTTCGTCCTGTGTACCGAAATCGTCAGTGAACATGTCCTCGTACCGTCTGAACCAGTGTTCTTCCCCGACAATTTTGTATCATTCAGCTGCAGCCGCATTTTCATACAGTCGATGAAAAAACTGATCTGTGTTAGCGGAATATAACAGCTGACAGTTCGAATATGAGTTTTCTTATGCTTACTGTGCGATAAATCGACGTTTCCCACGTGAGAACATAGCCGATGTGCATATTCCGGCCATATCCACTTTATATGCGATATAACAAAAGTTAACCTCCCGTCTAGTGTTCTCTTCGAAGGAAAGTGGCCGGAAGTCCATCGGTATGTGCACGATGTGATCAAATGTAAGTGTGGTTTAAGTAAACTCATCCAATTCCGCGACCATTCTTTAGTTTAGGTGTTTACTGATTATCATTCCAGTTTCTTTGATTGTTTATTCGTAATATCATGCACGGTTTTACACGTGACAATACATATATATATAAATATACTGATAAATAAACGTATTGTATAATAATGTAAAACTTATATGTTAAGAATAGTAAAGGTAGTGCAGCAATAAGCAAAAAAATTACAAATGTCCACGTCACTTGAAATTTACTGAAGGAATCCATGAAAAGTCAGTAATCTCAAACACAATTTATGTTAACGAGCATATTTTCTATCATCGGATGCTTATCTATTCAAGCGATGTTTTAAAATATCTGGCTGTTCGATAATTCTGTTTATCTGAAACAGCGAAAGCAGGACATACTCAACGATTATCGTGAGCTCTGCAGAACCTAAAACGTTTCCTAGCTCGTGATGAGTTTTGCGTGAGAATAGTCACTTACTTGTTTTATAGGAAGGCGTATGTGCCATATTCGGCGAAATATGTTTCAAAGAATATAACCGAAACAGATCTCAAATAGCTATTCTAAATAGCCGCAAGCAAAAGTTTTTCCGCGACTGATACGATACTGTCTGTCTTTGGGGAGCTATAGAACCAAGTGATAAACGTCGGTAAATGAAATTAACCAACTGGCTAAATTTATGTACCGTGTTTTCAGCTATGTCATAGCTATGAGACAAAAATGTTACAAAATACAAATGTCGGTTGGAAAATTCTATTGACAAACATAATTTTGGAATCCCCTCACATGTTGTTTACATATTTTTTCAGTATAAAAATATGATCATAGGACTCGGTTAAAACCAAGGCCTTTGATCGGTAACTGTTTTACCTAACTGTCTAATTTAGATTCCAGTATTTGTTGAAACGCCAATCCCTTTGAGTGGTAAATCACACTGCAGCCAACGAATTCACATGTGTCCAGCTGTAATCATAAGAAACAGAAAAACATATTTAGTACGTTTATTCAACCAGCGTGCTCATTCGCGAGTCTGATAAAAGCCCCGATGTAACAAAATAAGTCATAATTTGAAACATCACATATGGGACAGTCTGCCCATCAGGAATCCGTTCGAATGAATCATTTTTACTCGCTTCTTACCTGGGAAATAAATGTCCTACTTGCGTTGATTTATAAATAAAGTGGTTACCATATGTATTGATTTTAGTATAAACCAGATTCTTTTGAAAAATATGGTCTAGTACAGCGTTCGTGGTTAACACCCAGTCAGTAGAGATGTACACAAAACAATCTACTACAGAAGGGACTCAAAGGGGTGTTCATAATACTTTCTGATGTTTATCCTAGAACAGCTACATAATAACCGGGTTCATTTTCGCTTGGACCTATCAAACAAAAACAGTCCAAATAGAATGACGCTTTGTAGGCCAGATCTCTCCTTATAGCGTTTGGCACTAATTATATGAGTATAACTTGTGGCGGAGGGAATTAGTTTGATACTTGTTTCGTACCCACATATTACAAATGCTCACTGCTCCCCTCGGATATTTTGTTTTCATTTTGAAATTGTTATTGTTTCATTTGTAAAGGGGTCGAACACTACGGGAATGGCTTTCTCTGCAATTGAATTAATGTCGACGATTTGCCATGCCGCTGATTTTGATGCTTTTATTCAAAAACGAGAGGGACCGACTTTAACACACGTCATGAGATGTTACGTAGCCTTCTTGTGAAATGTGCGGCCAGTATTACACATTATTTTTGATTATTTTATATCCCAATGTTCGACGTCAGACTGATTCTACTGAAGTGAAAAAATCAAATAAGCGAAATAACAAGTGGTTATGCTAAATACACATGTTATTGCTTCTTTTCAAATATTTACTGGTTGATTTTCCTTCACTGGCTTAAAAACAACTAGTCGTTTGCCCAACATGTTATGATGCAAAACGTTTTGAATTAGTCAACTGACATTTTTGCGTTCTCAAACGAAACGGAGACAACCTGAGAGAATACAAAATTACTTCACTCCAATTATGTATCCCCTCTAAGCAACAAATAAGTATTGGTGTCACTTCATCTCTTCTGAGGTGAATGTACGATAGGACACATTCTATCTTGTCTATGTTATGTTCGCTCAACCTTTGGAGTTTAGAAGGTAAGGCTTTCATTCAAGGGTGTTCAGGGTCAACTATTTTGCGGGCGTTATTGGCGAATATTTTAAACTGAGATTCAATAAACAACTGAGAAAATTTATTTTCCAATAATACAAATACTCATTGATTGGTCTGCCTGATAATTTACACAAATTCATTCAAACCTAAAACAGACGGAGGCAATAAAAACAAACAACAGAATTTAAAACGAAAACTTCAAACAATCTGATTGTACGATGCTGTATGCTGCATGTTACTGAACACTACACAGCTGACAAGTCTCTTCAAGCAGCGTTGTAATCATAGATGTTACAAGAGTCATATGGTGGAAAGCTATCGTACGATACTTCAGGTAAATATAATTTTAGGACAGACCATCTGGCGAAGTCGATGGAACTCCAAAGAATTTGCGAGGCTCACAAATCAAGATGGCAAAAATAACCTTGCTTGTTGAAATATCTATCACAAACTATTCAACAAGTAACAGCAAATTCCTGACATAATTGTTTCACGAAGTTTAAGGAAACACCGAATAGTAAATAGACAGAGATTAGTAACTACACAGGCGGACTTTTCTAGTCGAAGTTTAGCATTACGTAAGAATGTATATGATTCCACGGAACGTTATGGTCCCAGGTGTATCAGACTGAATTCATGTGACGGACCACGGTAAGTAGAATCGACTGAAAAATAACCACGTCAAAGTTGACTCCATACCTTTCAATCATATGGGCGTGGAACGTCTGTCCTTGGTAATTGTCTGCTATACTGATTTAAACAGCCTTGTCGTCGGTAATTGGGACCCCTCTGGGCTTGGGAGCGAGGACACGCTGGTATTTATACCTTCCGAAAGACCGTATGGCTAAAACTACTCAGCCATTCTATCAGATTTTTGGTCATGCGGTTGTGCTAATCTTATCGTTCGTCATCCATTCATAGATAGCCATTGCTGTAAACGCAAATGGGCACGAACCAGACTAGTCGTACAAAGAGAGCTTATTTGATTTTTAACTTCCACATACTGTAGAAAACCCTAAGAGTATAAGATTTTATATTGCAATGTAGCAGGCTGCAAAAGTTCCCCCAACGTGATCACTAATATTTCACCCAGAAGAATTACTTATACTTTTCAGTCAATGACTTTAGCGCAAACGTAATTCCTCATTAGATTCCGTCACAATCTCCACAATAAGGCACTGAAACAGGCTAGGTGGATACGGTAAAAATTATCGGACATTGATGGCTTTTATTACGCACAAGCTGACCGGCTCAACTAATTTATGGTATACGGTTTCTTCCCATCCTACTTAAAAGGTGGCTTTAGCACCCTATGCACCTCACTCAGTCAGCCACTCATATAGAGCGAACACAGAGCACTTACGCTCCGTTCTGTTTCATGTTGCACACGATAAAATAAGTGTGAACTTGGCTTTGTTCCAATGGCTGAAATCACATGAGCAAGCAATTTTGATTAAAACATCCTGCATGGCATCTGAATACACAAGCTGGGTCGATTACTTTTACCATCGGTCAGGGCTTGTGTAACAACTGTAGAGACTGCATGTTTAGATATCTTGGCGAAAACGTCGATCTTCTTCAACATCTTTTTGTAAACATTTCCTTTCACTCTAGAAAGCACGCACCTCTCGGCTCTGCTTATGAAAGTTTGTCCGCAATTTCATGTAATTTGATGAGCAAAACGCGAGTTAATGCCAACTGAGTGACCTATACTGCCTAAAGCTACTGGTAGTGCCTTAGTCCGGGTCAGCATAGAACGTTCGCCTACATTGATTGTTCTTTTAATTAAATGTGACAATGCTCGAAATGCATTTGAATAATGATGTACACCCCATGAACTACAGTCCTTCGTAAATTTGATGTCCACTGTGACTACCTAGTTTAATGGCGGTCTTAATTCCTTTATATTTATGATGGAATGTGCGGGTTAAGTATTTCCTTGTAGAACGAACAAGATCATGTCTGGTTTCTTTGCAAGTTTTTCCTATGTACAAATTCATCCTGATCATGTTGACAGACTATTAATGACTGTGCAGGCGTGCTGGACTGCTGTGAAGTTTGAGTAACAAACGCATCACATGGTGGTTTCTTAAATTCTTCATCGATCCAATAATACAGTGAATTATGACAGCAGATGAATGTTGGCTTTAATGTCACACAGAACTTTCCCGTTCAGGTTGATAAATATATATTGCCTGTTACTCGTTTAGATCAATTTGATGTTAGTATATCGCCAAGGTAGCACATATAGTTTGACAACCTTTCTCAACTTCTGCAAAGTTTATAACATAAAAGTCTGCTGATATGGAACAATACAAGTCTTCCTTATCTGTTCCATCTATATGATCTTAGCATCGACATTTATGATATATTTGCATCTCTTCTCCTTCCTTTTCTGAATATTTTGTGCATGCATGGTCTAATATACCGTTAATGGTAGTGTAGCGTTCACCGGATGAACTCTGGATACCGCGTATGGATTCCAAATACATGAGATTGTAAAACCAAGTTTAATCAGCGGTGAATACTTATCAAAGAAGACAAGAACATACGTTACTGCAGATTGATTCTTATGACAACAATAAATGTGTGCCTCCAACAAGTCATCTGTTTCACCTCGCTTACTCGTTCTGATTAGTCTTGCATTCGTAACCCAGATAATCGATATTGAGGGAACATTTAGAATAAAAAAATACCCGCCTGTAATTTTTGTGCAAAATTGGTTGAGACAACAAAATAGTTTGCCGTTGCGTCGATTTTGTCATTTGTGTTGACTTACGCCAAACCTGTCACTCGCTGCGTGTTATCATGTTATGTTCGAGTCATTTACCTGACGTACGCTGCAAGTATGTGACAGTTGACAGCAGATGAAATACATATACCTCCCGAAATGTTTTAGATTAACTTTGGGAGATTTATTGAAAGCGTTTCCGTGTGTATGACTATTACTGTGCGCCTATGACAGTAACTGATATGACGTTTTAAGTCAAACTGAGCAGTATTTTGTTCTGGGCGCATTTTCCAGGACCATAAAGAACTTCTAGTCGTAAAACTGTGTTGCGACCTTTAGCAGCAAAATGTTTGACAAGAAAATGTTTGTGAAACTGTCTTCTCAACAATTTTTATTCAGAGCCGAACATGTTTTATACGAGAAATCTGGGGTACTTGCGCGAACTCACCCTGCTTGGAAGAATAAACCTTTATCATAACTATATGTAATAATGCTTGATGATCATGTTCGACCAACTTAAAGTTTCTCCAGAGATTCACAAGTTTACCGTATGCATTTCATTGATTCGTGATTGAACATTCAGCCAACATTACCTGAGTAAGAGTTTTCACCAGTGCATTGCTATGCTAGTTGTTTAATGGGTGATACTCAACGATGAATTGGTCACAGAATATCCAGGTTTAGGCTTATACATGTAATGATCTGTACATTCACAGCACTTGCTGTGAACCATACCTTCGTGTGACCACACAACTATAGATAGTTTCGCGGCACTTTTCATTCCCCTGCTATGGAAAACTACAACCCAATCACCGTAACGGAAAGTGTTGCGCAATACTATGTATGTGTAGGTGAACAAATGCACGAATACATGTTCACGGCCATTAAGGCCAGAATAGGCAATAATCAACTATGCTTTACTAGGCGCTGTAGTCCGAGTGCGTCAAAGTTTACAAGCAGCACTGGTTCAGTATAACATACTTTAACACTGTTCACGGATGGTTGTCATACTGAGTAACCGAAATAGTTCAAACCCTACAATTTACAGAAAATATTCCGTGGTTCACTGAAAGGAATGAGTTGGACACTTCTGTCACATTTTATGTAATCTACATGCTTCTGTAAGTCTGCACAAATTGCACTAATGCCAAACCCTCCATGATATACCCATACGTACACTCATAGTGTAGTGTTGTAAACCAAGATCACGGATAACGCAGAAAACCAACAGGTGATTTATGCACGTCAAACGGATCCAAATTATCTGAATCAGTTTTGGCTCCGTATAGGCAAAATTGTTGTGCAAGATGTATGCATGAGCATCCTGTTATTATACCATGTCATCCTTAAATAGTACATTCACATATGCACTTTCAAAAGCACAACTTACGAGTCTTTCATTGATGAGTGCTTGAATTCCAGGGGTATCAGTCTTTCTTTTCTCACGTGTTACAATAACTTTATTATCGCCGGGATATTTTCTTAACAGTGCGGAAAGGCTTATGTGATATTCAATTATATGACTTGGACATTTATGTTTTCTCTTAAGTACCTAAAGTTTCAGTGGGAAAGTTTTGTATATTTACTTTTCTGTTCCTATTCTGGTAAACGAAATAAATAATATGTCTTATGTATTCCAAGTATGCGGTTATGCTATGATTTGCATTCAGTCGCCTATGATCATCACCGACAAAAACATAAATATATCAGCGGTTCACATTGATGTTTAGCTGCTGCGAAATCACGAATAAAAAAGCAAAATATGTAAAGAAGTAAGAAGAAGGAGGGAAAAGACGTAAACGACAAGAACAGCTCAGTCTAGCCTCGAGTATTCAAAATAATGGTGCCTACGCCTTGCAAATAAACAGCAGAGCTGTAAGTGAAAGTAAGCCGTCATCAGCGAGACAGCTTCCTTACAACTTTCATTGCCCCGTGTCATCAAATGCACTCACTTCACAAACAACTCGGATAAACAACAACAACATTCACGCCACTCAGCCTGATAAGCTGATATCTCACCTAACGTCTCAAACCACTAGCTGTGTGAGTCATGAGGACCCTAGTCTGCGAGACGGACCCCATCTAAAGTGGCCAACCTCTTCGTGAACGATTTCATTTCCGTAGGCTAGGTCATCATATGTCCACCTCGCACTTTACGTCAGTCGGCCGCAGTGTCGGCAAAGAGTGCTCACTGTGGAAGACGACTAGCTGGCCTCCTTAGTATATGACCTAACCATATAATTATTTGTAATTGTAAGGATTGAGCAACAAAACTAGTTTGACAACTAATACCAAATACCCGCTCCCTTACCTCTAGGTTGCCTACTTTTGGGTACCACTCGATTCGAGTGACCGGGCACACACAGAGGTCAAATACCTGTAGTCCGTGTAGATATCCATGAGAAACACCTCTGTTTTCAACATGGATTTAATAAAATATTTTTAGCAAAATATTTTAAAGTAGCCTGCATACATGTTTCATGTTATCACTCATGTGCCCATGAACATGTGCAGCTTGAATTGACAGTTATTTTAGGGTCACTTATAAGTATACCGTCCAAGAGAACACCAACGTGGCCTGTGTTACGGTCAATTGTAAAAACGCTGACAAATTCAAACTAAAACAATTGATTCCCTTGAACAGTTTAAACGAGGCAGTTAGGACACTAAAATTGGTAGATGCAAGCATTTCGTATTGACATAACGACCTATCCTAATCCGCCTATTGATTATCCATCTCTGTATTGGTTTGCAATAAAAAACCCACTTGTATTATTGCAAATTTGGTACTGACAAGTCGATACAAAATGCTTGCACCTACCAATTTTTATGTTCCAATAGTTTTTTCAAATTCAATTCAATCTCAATTCAATGGACTACCGAACGGCATTGACAGCTGTGGCATAAACCACATATGAAGTCGGTCCCCAGAAACCAAAATAATTCTGTGATGTACTAACTTTCGCAGAGGATATCTACTTATAACTAGACTGGTTGGTCATACAAAATCCTTCTTTTATCTGGTTACAATAAACACATGCATCAAAATAAATCAGATGGAAGTTTTCCTTTTTTCGCACGATTTGGCACAATATTTATGTTATAAGCTAGAAATAGTAAAAATTTAATCGACTTCCATAATCTACTATGGTTAACTACATCTATACCGGCTTTGTTTTCTTCATTCTAGAATCACATTTCCCTAAACAATCTGATCACGCAAAACATCTTGTCCGCTCTCCACAGTGTACTGTATGTAGACGGCATCACGTCATTTACCCCCACCATCGTCCCTTGTGTGAAAAGGGACATTTTCATCCGCGCTTTTGATAAATGCACAAATAGATCACTATTGACATATAGCTTCCTATTTCTAGAATGTTTGTCGCTAGCGTCAAAATTAATCAATCCAACAAAGAACGATGAACAGAATTGAATGATGATGGTGATCATTAAGAAAAAGGCTTGTTTTCGAAACAAATGTCATACCATGAAAATTTTGTTAACATTTTATCCGCAGAAGTGCCGAAATAATTTCTAATAATTCGTTTTTCAAATGTTTACCCCGAAGCACATTTCAGAGAACAGCAAAATATTCGACGAACGTGGGGCAATACAATTTTCTGAGAAAAAAACCAGCTCACAAAGGAAACTGTTCTCTGATCGTCAGTTATTTGTGTGTTTTATATATGTATACCAAATATGGACAGCATCCATATTCCAGCTCTCAATATACTGTTGCAACTTACCACATTGTTTCTGACCTTTTACTAATGAGTGCGTGTTATTAAATGTTCATGCATACTCCCAAATTTCTTCGTGTTAGCTCTTGAGCAGCACGTTTGTCTCATACGATGAGGGGAATAAACAGTAGAGTGGAGATTTGCATCAAATGCTATAGTGATAATAATCATTGGTGGCAATTCCTACATCAGTCAACTATGGCACAAAGTTTTCATTTTTATGTTCTGCAAACCCGCCTAACAATAACAAGTATGCGGAATTGATCACCCCACAGTCATCGGGCGAGATGATCTCACGAACAACCATACGTTTGTGGTTGGCCTATTTTAATCAGCAATTCATATGGCTTACGCAGAGGAACCACACCTTGGAAGTCAAAATGCGCTACGCTATTGCAGTTAATGTAACACAGCTTATGCACAATCGTGAATTAGTTAAGAATACATATACATCATCTTCCATTGCCATTTCGCAATGAGGCCCTTCTTGATTGGTTATCTGTAGTGTGTTGTGGACCAGCAGTAGGCAGGTCTCAATGGTAATTTCCTCACCGTAATTCCTGGCGTGTTCATAGTTTCCTAAATTCAGTGTGTCCACAACGTAGTTCGCAACATTGTTGCAGTTTTCAGGACAATTTCGAGATGAATGCTTCTAGTAAGACTATCGTGCACGCTAAGTTCACTCGTAAACCATTTTAGCGACTCAGCCGGCTAAGAAACCAAGGGAAAACGACCTTAAACGCTGACCATTCGTGTATGTATGCATACACAGTGCGGTTCATTCAGGCATCATAAAAGTTGCAGATCTATTCACAAATGTTGTTCACAGCCTTACGAACCACAGATGTGAATGATACTTGAATAGCATATCGAGTAGATAGCTTGTTAGACTTGGTAGTCATTACTGTTAGCCTGAATTTTCCTACAACGCTAGGGTGATGATGTGCGTTCAGTGCGCTGACATTTTTGTCGCAGACAAAGTTCAAAGTTAATGGCATTTGTGGGTTTTCCGGCTTTCATTTTACACAAACGCTTAACAGCACATTCCGAGATGGATACTCAGAATTCATACAACAAGGTTATTTAGCGCTTAAAAGTCTAAAGATCGATAGTTTGCTAAGTTTTCCAGACCAGGCGAACGTAAGTTACAACGGGACAGTAAAAACGTTGACAGACATGGGAGTGTTTTCTAATTATATAAGGAATCAATTTGTATCGTGGATGTGCCCAATTAGTCGTGAGAAAAAACATTTAGTCAATAAGTTTGTTTTAGCGATTTATTGGCCTGATCAACACAATATAGTTTTGTGGGTTCGTTGTCAAGTTAGTCAAACTCGTGAGGTCTATTTGTATAAAACCAATCACGTGCCTTGTAAACGTTTTCGAAAAAGTCGGCGCTCCGGCGTAACAGGTCGATCCCGAGTTTTGTTGCATTGCCAGGGCAGGCTCAGTTTTTTGATTAAACATTTCTGTGAACATAACGGGGGCGAGTGAAAGATGATTGCAATAGCTTCTGCGATGGCCGGTGAACAACCTGTGACCTACTTCAATTGCGCCCCACAGACTTGGTTCATCGGGTTAAATGAATCGATCTGGTTGATTATTCAACTAGTCATATGGATACAAGTATGGTAATTGATTGAGACTTGAACCTTCATTTTACCCCGTAATCTACTTTTGTTTCATGCAGCTAAGATATTTTGGGAACAAACACTTCCAGTTACAAACTTGAATTGAGCAGACAAAGGGTTTATATTGCTCAATCTATACTGGAACAGATTTTGATGCATTTCTACTCGTGTTCACTGCAGATGGACGAAATGTACAGAATTCTAAAACTTAAAAGGGAGGAGAAGTTTTAAAGTGTAACATTGTTTTGGTTGCCACGACGGCAGTGATAACGTTAAAATCAATGCCTACTGTTTGCGCAAAATGCTGAGGCGGCATCTGAAAGCAATTTTCAAGAAAACCCTGAGATAATGACAGGTTCACCAATGGTCTCGTGCCCTTGCTGGTCAAGCAGTGGAAAACCGGATGTCTGCAGTTAACTGGTGACCTTAACTAAAGGAATCTCAACATACCACTAATCGACCAACTATTTATTGGTAATCGGATGAATATACAAATAAACTCGGCTTTTGTAGAGGGAATTCAAGCAACAACAGTTCGAAAAATGGAAGTAATATTTTCAAGCATTTTCTACAGACAAGTGAGAGGTGCCATATATTTCGGTAGACGAAATTAACTGTCACCGATACGTGGTAAAAGATTTGTTGTACATGAAATACACACAGTTTATGTGAACGTAGCTCGCATATTTCAACAGACTTCATCGAACCATTTTCAAACGGAGCACTGTGCTAGAAGTTTATATTCTCTGTAGTATATATTTGGAATTTAGATTATGATTGCCATTATCCTAAGACAGCTCTGCAACCCACTAAGCAGTTAACTTCCAGTTGTGTGTTTCAGAACATTCCTTCAGGCACATCAGATTTTTGATAGTGCTGACAGGTCCTGATGATCTACAGTGATTGTTTGGTTAACTCGAATAGATGGCATAATGAACCATTTTCCAATATAATGGGTGTTATTATCTATAATACGCGACAATTTGGCTACTGTTACGCAACGAGGGATTTGGTCGACATAATGTTAAGAGTAATTACGGCTGTTCGGTGATTCCAAACAAACACACATGAACCCTCTAGCCTACTTTCAAAACAATGCTGCGAGCTCAACACCACATCAAAACCGAATGTAGCCGAGCGTTGAATAAACGGCTACCGTATGTCAACTCAAGGCGATCAACCAATTTGAACAGCACTCACAATAAATCATCGTGATGGATTATTCTTCTATCACCCACGAATACTCTCAAATTTATGGGCCACACAAATTAGTGAAACTGAAGTGTGGATATCTATCAATCAATGAATAACGATTGATCCATACTCGGTAGTACTCGGTTACCGTAGACTGACAAACTTCGTGTGCACATCACAAAATATTTCCCTCATCAATGTCTGTTACTTTTGCAGTCATCGAAACTAATCATCTGGTGGCCAGAATTCAACTATATAACTCTTGGCCGTTAAGGTTTTACGGAGTCACACACGAATTACATGTCACTATGCTCAGCTCCATTTGGTGCGGAAGATGCTTTGCATGTATATGCGCTTCTTCATTAATTTACTGGCTTATAGGAACCTTCAATGTATGTCCACACAATTTAGTACGTTATTAAACAACGATGTGCAAATATATATGTACACATGTGCTTGTGTTCTTCCGCGCTCGACGTGGAAGCGATAACCTACGATTCCTATCAGCTTCATACCAAAGGGAAATCGACACAAACGTATTCGAATATCCTTTTTTATGAATATACATGGTTGCACAGACAACGGCTAACCTCTCTCACGAAATGCCAAGTTGGAACGGTGATTTTATTACATTGACAGTTTTTTTTTTCACTGAAAACTGTGTACGTTTCCAACCTTTGCATATAGTATTCCACTCTTTTACCCACTCAGTCAGCTGGACGTAGAATACTGAGTCTACGTAAATCAGTCTTGAAAATGTGAATGACTAAATCTTTCACCGAACTAATTAACGATACACGATACATAAATGACCACTTATCTTGCAAACCATAAATCCCTAAAATTAAGCGTACACCGCATTTAACTTTACAACGATGTCATTAACGCAAGACAAACTGTACACTTGACAACCGTGGGTCCTAGTTAAAAATTATGGAAAGCACGTCGTGAGCTACCAACTCCTCTCACATTTGTTTGAGAATAAAAAGGATCTCAGTTGGCCTATAAATCTGGGAATTGTAGTCAAATCTCATTTAGCAACCTTAAACTGATTCAGTAATCTCCGACTGAACAACGATGATTTTTGCCATTGACAGGTTTACTGAAGTGAGTTGACTAAGTCTGGTTAGTTTTAATCTCATAACGCCATTTACTACCTACTTCCTACCGTTCTTCAGTTCATGGTCGGTATTTCGTCAGCTTCTTAGCAGCTTTTGACAAATTTTGCATTTCAATAAATACGATTGTATTGGGATGAGACACGTGCTTCCCAGACCGGTTGACTAAAGCTGAAACAATGAACATAACGATTTTAAATGCCCACATTAAATGTGCGTACTCATGTCGTATGATGAGTTTGCACCCCACAAGTTCGCATGACCCAGCAGGCTAATAGGAACGGTTGGCTGAACTCGGACGCAACACTAGTGATATTGAGTGTTTGAGTTCACACAAATATGTTCAGACCACTGCTGTCAACACACTAATTATTATTGTGAATTGGCTAACTATCATGGTGAAGTACGAAGGAACTTTCTGTTGTGGGAATCTGGGTAATCGCCATAGGTTTTGGGGAAGGTAACACACTCCGTTCAAGTATAAGAAAGTTGCTTTGCTGATTTTAATATAATACATTGTTGTAACACTTATTTCATGCAGTGTTGTAGATCACTAAGCAAACACAAGCAGAGTTTATTGATTTTCACATTTTTTTGTATCTCACTTGAGTTTAGATGGTTAAACTGGAAAGATTTGATAAACTGGATGGCAAATATTTTGAATACTTTATTTTTTACGATAAACTGCGATGGTTCTGCGTCAAAACTGCCCCGTCATATATCATTCTCAACCGTATACTTTGATAAATGAAATGTGTCGAGATACTTAGCTAAAAAGGTACATTTTATCTTGCTAATACATCACGCATTCTGGTGGACAAATCTTGGCGAGGGAGCTTTGTCAACTGTTAACCTTCAAAACGTAAACGATTCAGTGACTATGGAATGAAAATGCAGTTATCAACCACAATTAAATATATTTATAATTCTATAAAAGGCAAAATTTAAATAACCAATAGTAAAACTGACGAATGAAGCTGTAAAATAGTGTTTCTAGGTGATAACAAAACTTTACTGTTCAATTGTATAAGGAAGATTGGGTAGACATGCCGTTTGACTGAATAACCCTACCACAAATTGCTAATATGCTGTTGATATCAAAATTTGTGTTAAAAGTTTTGGTATCATTTTATACCAATAGTTTAACCCTGTCACAGTAAAAACTGTTCGTAATAAGTTTTCTTCGACAATGAATAAACAAGATTTGGCTTTTTTTGGAGCGCTTGCTATACACCCCTGTGCGTTCAGAAACAATTGGTGGTAAACCTATGATTATCTTGGTAATACGTCACATAGACCGAAAGTTCTTTCTATTCTCACTTCGTTATTATATTTTTATGTTTCCACACACATACGTGTCTATCATCGTTATTATCTGGTAGAATCGGTTAAACAAAACTAATCAAGTAAAGCCAGAGCACAGCTGAGACTAAGGTGTACAGTAATTTCTCAGACTCAGAGACCACAACGGTTATCACTATCAGATATGCTGTAATATATAAGCCGGCTGTTTTTACTCTGACTGTCCGTCATACGTGCGGACCAACTTCGGGGCATCGTGGAGATACCGGAGGATAGCATTCTTCCGAAGTAGAGGTCCTGGCAACAATCCTGTAAAAGGGAACAACAGGAACAACCATGAGCCAAAGGCTCAGTAAAACATACACGCAACCCAAACAAACGAACACTAAAACGGCGCCGACAACACAACAGCACGCCCTGTTACACAATTAAAATTCAACCCGTTCGCGCTTGCTAGTTACGACCGCACATTACGGTACTTTGGTTGGTTATGTTGCCGCTTAAGAAATTTTGTCCCAGTTTTGTGGTAGTGCAAACAACATACCCTAATGCGTGCATATTACTCTCAACAGTTCGTTGGTTCGATTATTCCTCGAAGTCACATGGTTGGCTGACGACTGAGAGAGGGTCTTTAAACATTCGATTTTTCTCCCTAAATATGTTTCTTGGTGTAGATAAGTGATAGGTGGGTCAGTCTTTAAATTCGAGCACTGCCTCGTTCACAATGGTCCGCAGTATACCAAATCCGGATTTGATTGCTGTTGTACCGATTTATATGCCACAGGTATATTATGATGAAAGCTTTATAACAAGATTACTGATTGCCTAAACTGTCCATCGGATACAACGGAGAGATCAGAAACGTATTAATAAGGGTCTCTTGTGCTCAAGATTTTAGATACTATCCTGTGCTAAATTTCTGGCGTAAAGGCATTGGCTCTTGTGTGTTTAACTTGACCCTGATAGCATTAACACCGATGGATTTGAGAACTTTGATTTATCTATGGGATGCTTGTAAGAAACCAAACATTTCAATTTACCACCTTTTTCATAAAGTAAGCTTATGTTAACTCCTCGCGAATGGATACTACAGAGTTGTCAAGGCTAGCAGGAAAGTAAAGCTTACTGCGAGAAGTCAAACAACTGAAATAAGCAACTGATGTTGAAATCCTCAAATGTGATAGTACATCCACTTATAACATAAATGAATATTCACTTCGTCTTTCGTCATGCTGCAACACGTAAAAGAAAGGAGACATTGAGGTTTGACAACACTTCCACTTTTTCACTGAACCCACAGTATACGGGTTACTTCAGAAATGTTTGTGGTTTTGTATATTTCAGAAATGCTAATCAATACAAAGCATGCAGACAAAACAAATACTAATAGGACCATATGGTTTTGACTTAACGTGACTCCCTAGGACTTACTCACCAGCTGTCAGTAGTGTTACGCATTAACTCCTCTTCTGGACCTTTTTGGCAGGAATTTCGATTAACACAACTTGATTTAAATCCATAAGAATTAGATGTTGAATAAAATCTAACGAAGTTTTCTGTGAATTTGTCAATAGGTCGTTGGGTTACTTAATTTGTGCTCTTCTAAAAACCAAGTATGTTCACGTTATGCACGATTACATAAACTCAGAGTAAGCGATGATTGTTATAACGGATTACGATATGCACGCAGAAATAAACAACATACAAAATGGGAAACAAATAAACGAGATTTCAAAGGCAGCGTCAACGTGATTGTAGCGTTTAGTTAATCAAACATAATTTGGGCTGAATATATATATATATATATCAACTTTAACTGCAGGTGTTTTCCATCGCTGATGAAAAATGAGCTATACGTACTCTGCATCGTTTCGACCAGAGAAATGTTAGCTGTGTCCTGAAGTGTTTATCTTCGTCTAGATGAACAAAATAGAGTTATCACTAAAATGCGCTTATATTACCTTCGTGCAAATCTATGATTGATCACGTAAGGTACCGCCTAAGTGTGTTTTCTACAAAAACACCGCAGTATATAGCTGCAATGAATGCATAACATGACAAATTTAGAAACGCTAGAGTATCAGCACGTTGGTGGTTAACGGTAAATCTAATTTTGGAATTCAGCTGGTTCATTGAATCTAGTACAGTTAACAGCATCTCCGTGGTACCTCGGATTATCAAGATGTTTTTAGTACAACAAAATGGAAAATGCTTTTGAATGCTGAGAACATATGAGTTTTACTTCAAGTCAGTAACGAAACCACAAGACGAATTTAAGTGGACTGAACTTGTCTTGACACCGTCATCCATTTTTGTATAGAGGTTCCCTTGAACGCATATATTGTACTTTCTTGTACAGTTTGACAGGAGGATACCAGACTGGTATACATTAAAACATTACGTAAATCATTTGCATTAGAAGAGATTTTGTAAATAGTACCACATCTTCCATACTGAATACATGGCTGTTAACACGGCCTAACATACCAAGTAAATCGCTTGGCATAAAACCATTTCAAACGGCTTTGAAAACCATTTATTACTTCAATATATTTATGAACAAAATCATATTTATAAGAGAGTGATAACGGGGTGATGTTAATAAGACCTTGTTACGGAAACTTGTGTCCAACCATTGGTAACACATTATCAGTTAGAAAGGATTATCTTAATTTTGTTCAAAAAGTGATTATGTTGAAAGCTGTTACTGAAGTATGGCAATGTTGGTATTGTGCTTCGCACATCTGGTCACACTTTATGATGATTCATTTAAATGAAAACGATGGAAAAATGTAGGAAAAGATTTTCATCTAATTTGTTTCAAACAACTACTTTTGCTAAGCACATTAGCTCATGCTACTTAGAAATTTATTTCCAACGGCACCAACGGCACCACCAACGGCACATACATGCTTACATGCTTCTATAGCTACTCACCAAACAAGGTTTTTGTGAATTACACGGTTAATATTGCCATTTGTATCAACTTCTGTAGGCAATTAGTATTTTTACGATTTGTGAGTTGTCACGTATTCCCTACTGATTGTTAAAATATCAGTATTTACATTATGAATCGCTTACTTAGTTTTACCGCATGGGTCGCATGGGTTGTCTGAAAGGAACACACTTTTTGATAGTCTCAGTGATGGCATCAGGTCGAAGAATTTTATCAAATAATCACTCTGTAAAAATTAGTTATTGGTGAGTAGTTGGCGATTTGTTGGTTAATGTTCAGTTCAAACTTAATTACGCTTCTAATGAGCTAGAGCATCTGAAGACCATATTTTTATTTAAATATTGCCGGTTTATTTGAAAATGTTTCGATGCGAAAGTTTTTAATTAAAATTTACCTAACCTGGTGTTTCTGTCAGAACCATCACGGCGTGAGTTTACTGATATTTCGATAAAGTAAGCACGACTAACTGCATTGCAGATTCAGGGGCAGAAACGTCGTTAAGATTAATGCCGTGCTGTTGGTATGTCAAGGCATCAATTCGCACGGCCTTGAGAATTCATAAAATGTAAACGTGTGTACGACGTCGGTAAACAAGTGTTCACTGACACACGACGACACGTGGTGTAAATTAACCAAAACAGTTAGGCAGGTGGCTGAAGGATTCAAATGCACAGTAAGTTTTATGATCACCTAGCAACAAAACGGCTACTGGGTCGCTAATGTTTTCAGCACAGTACCTGCAGGCGTAAAACCTTTTCCGATATGATAAACCTAGGCTCTTATTATAAGGCAAATGAAAATTATTTGTACATTAAGTATCGCCGGAAAACCCTCTAGTTGGTTGAAGAGGTGTAGTGTTAGTGTGTAAGCATGTGAAGGACGTTGCGAGGCAATGATCTTCATGAAAGTGAACCCTCAATGATTTAGGTCTGTGTAATTATTGTAAACGACAAAACGCGGAAGTACAATCAAGATAACAATGTTAGTTTTGGAAAGCCGAA
>JTDE01000494.1:147768-168731 GCA_014338405.1 Paragonimus skrjabini miyazakii
AAACAGAGAGCTTCACGTTGAGTAATATATTACGGTTTAGTAAGCCAGCATGAAATCGGAAGTGGTACTAGAGATAAACAAACGACTATCCTCAAGTGCTGCGTGCAGACGGAGACCTAACCTTCTAACGGAACACGGACGTCTTTGATCGTATATTGCTCACTCGCAACAGAACAAAGGCTTGACCAAGCCGGTTCCGACAAGGCAACTGTAACCAAAAGCGATGACCGTTTTCAAAGGGCCGCTACTAATTCGTTACACCAGCCTTCTGTTAAAAAACGGTCCGGATGTAATAATTTTTACTATGGAACTGAATCTGTTTATTCAGAGCTGATATGTAGCTCTGTGACGTTCACTGACTGTGTTATTTTGACCGTACACTAAAACCTCTTCTAACGGCTAACGAGAATAAACGAATTGTTCGCTTAACGTAATTTATACCTGTTTTTCATGCGTACTGCACGAGGACTACACAGTATACCAAATACCAATTACATTTTCTTAACTGAGGCCTCAACAGTGAGAAGCAAAGTTTAACCAACCGTAATGAGTCTTAAGGGAACTGGTAAAAAAAAATATGGTGGTCAGCTAGACGAATTAACGTCAAGTGTAGAGCACAATGGATATGTACGTCAGTAAGGAAGATAACGCTTCGATTAGGGAAATGTAACCTTCCTACAATGCGGACTGAAAAGTAGAGCAAAAACAATAGAAGACAGACTAAGCTTTGAAACGTGGTGCAAAGGTAGGACAATAACAAGTATTCGAGTTTAAGCAACTATAGTGACCACTAGACCACCCTCTCGAGGGGACTACCACAAGACTCACCGAATTGACTTCATGTCAGCAAACAACACAATAAAGTTAAGCAAAGTAGACAGTTGGGATTTTCTAATAATTTTATTACTCACCGGATTTGATGTGAAGATGGTTTACAAAAAACTTCCACAATTCGTTCAAGGGTGGATTATACTTACAGTTATATCGCAGACGGATATACGGACATTCAAGACAGTTTATCCTGTACAATGAACAAGAAAATAGAAATTGAACTGATGAAAATGTTGTAGGTTATCAGTAATGGCACTGCAAATATTCACACAGGCCCTTTGCTCTTGTTAATTAAATCACGAATTTAAAGGCGAGTACTGTAATTATTTTTTTATATAAATGTGGTAACATGGTAAGTCTTCTGCCTGAAATTCCCACGCACTAGTTAGGTTACTGTACGCGAGATAAAAAATTCGTTTTCTTGAGGGTAACATTCCATGCAAGACCGTTGCAACAATTATCCCATTGCCGAAAATTGTCTCATCACTAGTGGGGAAATTGACAGGGTAGAAAGTGATGAACATTCAACAAGAAACCAACAATGTGTGCCGAAGCTCTTTACGAATAGCACTGGTGCACAGGTGTTACTAGATGCAATTCTGTGCTTCTTTCTGAAGTACACCTATAACGACCAGAGATGTTTTGAAACAAAAGAGACTATGAACTTTCACACAGGCTGTTTTAGCTAGTTTTCAAAATTCGTATGCAATAACTTTCGCAACAGGTCGGTCATTGAAACCACTCTGGCGTTAATTAACATAGGTTCATCTTTAAATATGTGTGACATTTATGAAAATATGAGTCCAAGTGGACAAATGTTCCGTTCTACCTGGTAAACAAAATACATGATGATGAGCGTTATCACAACATGTTTACAGGTAAAGACGAGGATGCTAGAAGCACTGCAGACAATGCATTCCACAAGGAATTTCAATTAGGTTCCACTATCTTCAATCCAGCAAGCCTAAATAACAGCAACAATTTTCTTCTGTCGTCATTTGAGAGTAATTTTTTCCGTCTGTTGCTCAAAATACAACTGATGTTACCATTGGCCAGTATGTTTAATAAAGTTCAACTAGACCTAATAGTTTCCATTGTACGGAGATCGGTTTCATTAGAAAACGATTCTGTACCATCCAAATTCAAACTTCATTTCTTATGTGGGCTTACAGTTTAAAGTGTGGTCAAATATTTTGAAAGAATCAAATGAGGGTTGTGGGCAAGATAACACTCATCTGTATTCGCCACGGGCAATTTACAACGTAATTATTTGACATATATACAAGTATACTGGATGACTAATAGCAAACCTACGACACTAATTATCGCTGGATATTTGAGTGAACTATTTTGCCTCAGCTCTGTTAAATGCAAGCAAACGTTTTCTCGATTTCCTGGTGGTTATACTCAAAGAACGGTTCCCATGATTGCAATCGGAAAAACGCACAATGATTCTTTGTTGCTGAATTGGAATTGGTCTAATTTGTTGTATATTATTAATGTTTCTATACAGTAATGTATGATCTGCCTAGCATGCTAATACCAAAATGTTTTTACCAGCAAACAGCAAAACAATCATTTTTGGTGATATCCGGTGGATTTTGTCAGCAGTGGTTTGGTCGAAGATTCATATTGGAATATCTGAACAAAGTCCCCGTCTTTTACGCCACAGTCACTGTGAAAATATCGCACAAATAAATACAGGTCCATATAAGTTCCCTCATCACAAATGATCTTCATAGGACCGGTGGCCGTAAAAATAAGCGTGTTGACTTGCGACGCGAAGGATAGCCGTTTCGATCTCCAATTCAGACTATCTCTATTTGATGAGTACAAGGAAGGAGGAAGCCAGCCGTAGAATGTCAAGTTGAGGGTAAACATCACAATTCTAATTCATAGAAGACGCACTTTATTTGTGAAAATAATCTGACTAGTTATGTTACTTCAAATCGTGCTAACTTCCTTTGTAACTCACAACCGATCTGGTTTAAAATCTAACTGTAGTCTTGTTATATCAGCCTCAGTGAAAGGGACCCAAATAACTTTAGACAAAGGCTGCTCTTATCAATGTGTATTATTAGTATGATGTATGTGCTTGTAAGTTTTACGTTAAACCTAACACTGTTCACTGAATAGTCTCTGTAGTTTTACGCGAAGGTGGTTGTCTCACTCAATTTTCGTTTCATTGTGAGAGTCAGACGAGTAGAACTTAGAAAGTATTCTCTGGTAATATATTTCACCCGTTTTAGCTAACTAATAAAATACCACAAACGTGTTTTATAATCGAAACATTTGCCTAACTATATTTGTGAAATTTGACCTACTCTTACGAGAAACAGTGCATTTAACTCGCTCAGGTTAATCTCAAAATATAAGATTAGTAAGTATTACACAAATTTCGCATCAATAATTTTTGTACTTCAGTAGAGCTTTTTCTGCTTCTCTCTAGTCATTGAAAAACCCATATCAAACAAGCATCGCTGTCGTTCTGGAGCTATGAAACGTTGTACGCAGATTCAACTGGACGTAGACATACGTACGCACAAACAATGTAGGCCAATCACACGCACTGTTTAAGTGCGGTTGCTTCTGCTCATAAAGCAGGCGGTGGAAACGTATTTATTGTTGATTTGTCGTTAGCGTGTTTGAATACGAACCGTTGTCGAATGACCTGCCAATCCGATGATACCTGTCTTTTGCCAAAACACTCGAATCGTCTGCTGCTTGTTGGTCACACGAGGATGAGACTCTTGGCTAAGTAGCGGTGAGCACCTCATGAAAAAGACTGATGAGCACTACAGTATCGTAGTGTCAACCAGGTTATACATCAGAAGTGAGATGGGACTGAAAACAACATTCATTTTGTTTTATATGTGTATAGGTTTAATGGCCTCTCTAGGCTATGACGGTAACCCAACATCAGAAAGTCTATTTTTGCACACCAGCATCATAGAAGAATATCCTGTTGGACATGTAATCCTTCGGCTTCCTGAGGCAATTGCCCAACACACTCATGCACCTAGCAGTAGAAGTTATCAGCAGATTCATCTCATGCCAACACATGATTGGACATATTTTCGCATAAACTCGGATGGCTCACTTGTGAACAGCCGTCGTTTGGATTATGAATCACTCTGCAAAAGATCTACGCAATCATCCAGTCATCATGTACATATTCATGCCAGCCGAGCTGTCTGCGAACTTTTAGTGAAAGCCGTTGTATTTGAACACAAAGCCAGTGTTAATTTGGACACTGTCGTTCCTTCAACAATACAATCAGACATGACATCGAATCGAATGTCTCAGCTACGGTATGTGACAATCAGTATATCAATTCTTGATTTAAACGATAATCGTCCGGAATGCAAGTTAATTTATCCTGCACTTTTTGATTGGAAAGTAAGTGGCAGCTTCGCAGTGGTTGAAATACCGGACAATTCAATTCCTGGTGATATAATCGCTAAGTGGAACATAGTGGATCGAGATAGTAGCGCTAACGGAATCAGTGAGGTTCGCTTGTTTGGCACTAAAAATGGTCAACCTTCTATTATATCAAACGATTTACCTTTCCAACTGAAACAGCCGGAAGCTAGACCTCCTTGGTCTGAAGTCGAAATGCACTTGTTGTTGACAAGAAGACTGGACTATTCTATGAAAGCCTTCAGTAGAAGTAAACATGTATCGGAAGAAGCTGATTGGTTTGACCTGAAAATAGTCATTATGGATTCAACGTCAGATCAAACCGATAGACAAGCTGGTCAAGCAATAGCTTTTCCAGGGAGTTCCGTTTGTGCTATTAGAATACGCGTAACTGATATCAACGACCACAGTCCAGCGTGGACAGTTCCATCACAATTTGCGAAAGGTGAACCTGTAGAACTAGAATTGTTTGAAGGAAAGTCTCTCAAAAAGCCAGAATTGTTCAAGATGATGGCTACCGATTTAGATCGTGGTCCAAATGCTGTGCTCTCGTATCATTACGTTTGGGAATTTAGAAATGATACACTGTTTAACGATGCATTCCCAAATTTTAAAATATCAGAATCAGAACATTATGTCCAGTTAATTCGGAGCTTATTTTTTCTGGATTCAACAACTGGGGAACTAAAATTACGCAGTTTATCTGTAGATTTCGAAACCGTTAAAGATATGCTTATGTTATTTACAGCGACGGATCATTTCAAGGACAAAATACCATTACAAATGCAATTTCTGGCAATGGATCACCCAAAAAATCGATCTAGCACACGCTTTTCACCAGCAGCAACGATTATTTTATGGCTAATTAATGTGAATGATAACGCACCGGATATACAAATCATTGGTCTTCAAGCTAAAAATCCAACAGAGTTTCGCACAAGAGTACCTGACTACACAGATGTTGTTTACATAAGTGAAAATTTAGCTCCAAACCAACCGGTTGCAATAATAACCGTGACAGATTTAGACAATCTCCATAAGGAACAAATCACGTGTTTGATTACAGATGAACTGAACGCACATTCAAATAGGTATCCTTCAACCAACTTCTTATTTCAGTTGATAAGAGTGACCTCCGAACTTTCAGTGACACCGTCGTTTGACAGTGAAATTATTCTAGGCACCAGTGCCGTGTTCACTAGAGAAGTGCAAAACTACAAATTGGTTGCTTTAAGGTCACTGGATAGAGAAGAGCAGCCCAGCTATCGATTAAATATATCCTGCGTTGACATTGTGCCTGGAATTAGTATGGAAAATGCCGTATCGCCAGCATACAGTGGCTTGACATCTTTCCGTACGATTGATATCGTTGTTACCGATGTGAACGATAATCCACCGCGAATCGTGGGTGTCGTCCCCACATCAAAGTCAAATTTGAATATGACGACATTAGAGAATGGTACTCACGTATATTACTGTTATGTCAAAGAGCACTCAAGTCCAGGAAGTAAAATTTGTCAGCTGAAGGTGGAGGATTCAGACCGGAATTCACCTAACTCATTTGAATGGTGGGTAGAAGAACCAACACGAGCAATAGTGTCTGTGGAACGTAATACTGGCTGGCTGTTTGTTTCAAATGCTGATCTATCGGCCAATGAACACTTTTCAGGCATAGACCGAGAACGTATGTCGGAATTGTCAGTTTTGGTTTCTGTTCGAGACAGTGGATACGACTGGGATTACAAGGAGAAGCGGCTCACTTCTAGTGCCACTGTGATAATTGAGGTGGTCGACGTAAACGATTGCGAGCCGAAAATATCAGAATACAATTATTTTAAAGTATCTGAAGCTGCAAAATCAGGAACCCTTATTGGGATGTTAACACCGGTAGATGAAGATCAAAGTGGCACTCCAAACTCTGCGTTGCTTTTTCAAATGGCTTCATCAAAAATCTATCAGAAGACATTCGGAAACGAGGAAAATACGGAGAATCAAAAGTCCTTGGATATTTCGACAGATAAGCACAACAAAAACGCAGTGACTCTCAAAGACATTGAAGTAAGTCCATTGAATTTAAACTTTAAGAAATGTGCATTATTCTGCACTTATAACTTTGTATAATTAGATATCTATTGGATTAAAAAATGGGGCAGGAAACTATTGTGATCAACATTATATGTGCCGTGTCTCATGAAGAACATTATTACTAGTGTTCACAGAAACCAGATGTTATTAAAAGTTTCGCGTGGAAAACGAACGAACATGACACGCTTTCTTTATTTTTCAGTGATAATTTTGAATTATTTTTAAAATAATCAGCAACAATCAAAATGTAGTTCACCGTACGGCGAAGCGACATTACAAATTTCATTTCCTTATATGTCTGTCGCAGAAGTTAATATGACATTCCTCTTTTATCACAAGCAAGAGAAACCGGATCTCTAGGGACCAATATAGACAACCGGTACTGTGGTCGCACACCATCAATATTGCAGATAGATGAATGTGATGTAATGGTCGGTTTTGGACTCAATCTTAGATGAAACCCCTTTAGAACTCAGTACTTCGAGTACATTTGAATTTTTATGAGGATTGCTCAGGTTTGACGTCACGTTTAAAGACTGATTAACTTGCAATAGTGTGTGACATTCAACAACCAACGTACACTGAGTCTAGCCAAAGGTTTGACTTGCGTTTTATCGATTTGTTTCCCTTAGACGAATTAAAACAATTCTTAAAACTATTTCTTCAAAAATCTTAGGCATTAAAATCACAACGCGGTTAACATAGTACGTGACGAAAAAGCACGGCGAACTGAGTGACACTTAGTTCGGTCTGGCAAAGGAGAATGTAATGTTCAAAACGTCACGCCCATTATGAAATTTCACTTTCAACAGGTTTGGAGAAAAAGGCTACATTTATTCACAATATCACATTCTGTGTCCATATGTTCGAGAAGTTTATAAAACTGTCCAGGCAAATAAAGCTCAAAAGTGGCCTTCCGAAACGTACGATCAGCGGAATATTTCTCATTCACAGCCGGAATGTTCAGCTCCTTTGATTGACGCAATAAAGAAAGTGTATATTTCACCCCGTACTTTTCGACGCACACAGACCAGACCAACCAAGGTAGTCGATTCTCATATGTTCAGTTGACATGGCTTGCGATAGGTTGTTGTACAGAAAAGATAAGTTTGGCTCATGCCAACCGCAGAAGTGGTGAATAGGTCCTAGAAACGCTTTAGAAGTGTCCTCCTGAGTTACATATAGTCGCTTTGTCGAAAAATAGTGACTGGCATGGAAACTTGCGACTAAGTAGTTCTTCGAATTATCTTCACATAAATAAGAAGATATGCCAAAGAAAAATAGTGACAAACATTTCTGCTTCGCAGTGTCTTACTGTCTTGATCGACAGCTTGATCGACAACTTAGGTAAGCTGTTTTCGTGTCAGGATATTGATAGTAACGTGCGAGATTTTAGGATGGGAAACAAAGCTAACGAAGTACAGGCGTACCTTTTGCGTTTTTGTTTCTGTTCTAGCTGGTGTTTATAGTGAAGGAAATGAAGTGCTCAAGGCGTCTTTGTGTTCTGAAGAACAAACAATACACTTGACAGCTGATAGTTCTTTGTACCAGTCTTTTCGTGGAGCTGTATAATTTGAACTTCAAGCTCTATGCTACGATTAAATTTTCAACAAGCATAATATGAATCAATATACTGCAATGAGTTATATGAAGTTCTCGAAGTAAACAGTTTTATTAGCTGAGAATAGTTATTCTAGCATAGGAGATCCAGTTACTGTGTCGCTTATATTGTTTTGCTTTCTTATGCGTGTAGTTGATTGTTCAATTGGTTTCAACTAACAGCTTGGCTACAAATATTTGGGTGTAAATGCTACGAAATTACACCAAGTATTCTTCAACGTATTCCCCTTGACAACTTCAACTCTTGTCGAATGTTACAAATGAAAAATCAAACGAAGGGTGGGATATCGTTCATTTCAGGATTCAACATAGCGGTGAAAACATTGATGAATGTGTCATCCGAGCCGAGTTCTTTTTAGTACTTTGCTACTTCAGGTGTTTCGTGTGAATGATGAAGTAACAAATTCGTACCAGGTAGAAGCTGCCGTTACTCGAAAAGGTTGCATTTGGAAGCAAACGCTGTAGATGGGCAAGTGAGCATTTACAAGAAATAAACTGTGGTCACTGTAGCTATTTGCAGGCAGAGAAATGATCAAGTCCATTGCTGTGTGTTCATCCCCGTTTCAATTAATATGGTCTATATTCTTGATCCGTATTTCGTTCGTTAAACTAAATCGGTTAGGTATTTGCTTAAGAAGTTTTGTGGTTGTTTCATCAAAGTCAGCTGTTTTAAATTTCTTTGTCAACGAGTAATCATAAGCTTTGGTATCCATTCAATGTACGTACCGTTGTTATCATATGCTCGAGTAAGGTCGTTACAAGGCCGTGAACTCCAATCACCCGAGGACGGATTATATGAGTACACCCCGGTTATAAATTTGTGATTGATAATTCTTCTTTACGTACTAACAAATGTTTCGTCATTGGTCGCTAACAGTCTTTTATGGCAAATTTAGAAACCATGACAGGTCGTGTTGCTCAATATTAGCCTTATATTATTGGGCTTATCAAGAGTAACATAGAAAGTATATTTGTCGCACTAATTCAACTAGAATCTATCAATCAAAACATCATACATAACCCCTGTGGTACTATCAGGAATTCACAGTGTTCGTATATGTTCGCATTTAGGCGATCGCCTAGTATTTACAGTTGAAAACATCCAGCAAATCCTATTTAAATAGTTCTGGGTAATAACTGGACAACCCTTAATTGTCCGCAAAGGCACCCGCCAAACTATCGGTTATATCAAGCAGCTGGTTCCAGTGACCTGGAACAAGTTGTTTGTAAAAACCACCCATCCTTCTTGAGGTCATGAAGGTGGCGTGCTGGTTTGTAGGCCAAATACGAAACGACTGAACTTCATTTTCGTGTAAACATTAGAGTGTTACTGCTAAGGACAGTGGACCAAACGTTTGTAAATGCATAGGAGCAATAAACAAAATAAGTGAACGCAATTTTCAGCGTTCCGGCCATCTAAAAAGGTAGATACGCAAATGCAATCAGCCTTGAGGAGCGAAAATACAGGTAGAACTTTACCAGTACGTTTAGAACAGCAAGAATTCCGGTTATACCGGAATCATCAAGTTAGATATATAATAATAAAAATAGATGGACGATAAATTTTATGTTGCAGCAGAATATTAAATTCGACACATATGTGTACTCTTTAGTTAAGGCGTAGTTATACGAAAACTGGAAGCTGACAGAAGTTTCTAAATTTGACTGAAATTTACTCTGATACGGACATCTTTAAATTATAAAACTATTCCGTGAAAGTCTGAATGATGAAATTACCGTTTCTCCGCCGAAAAGTCAATGTCTGGAAACAATATACTCATGTGATTTTACATCATCTTTATAATCACGTATGTACTTAAGTGACAAAACAATACACAATATTAGTAAACGAAATAAGTCAAATTATAAATGAACAGATTTTGAACAAATAAAACGGTAAGTCAAGTAATTTGTGAGAACGACAAAGTAGTGAATAAGACTTGTTTTCGGTTTTTGATCATTAGGTTAATTAGGACGCAATAATTATGAAAAAAGTAACTAAGGCAAAAAAGAAGAAGTCAGTTGAGGTTATGGACGGTGTGTTTGATATCAGTTAAGCACTCACTGTCCAAAATCGTGAGCTTGATTGATTGTGGGCTAAGGGGCAATTAAGTGGCTGCACAAACGTATTCTGAGCAGAGAGATCAGGGTTGCGCAATCGGATACTAATGTTTTCGGCAACGGCCAACGTTCGGAATCTCACCATTTTTGTTCAATTCCTTGGCGCTCGGTAAACAATCTGCAAAACGTCTTTCTTACTGACAGAATGACTAGAGTCGGTCAAATGAGCAACAATCGCGCTTGTAACCGTTTTAACCACACCACTATTCAACCATGCAGGATGATGTTTACGCACTCTGTCAGACAATCGCCTTGTAGTACGACCAATGTATGATGCTCGACAGGAGCAAACAAACGAGTAAACACAACAGCTGGTTCTAGAACGTGGAAACTTGTCTGTGACTTGTGACAAGATAACTAGTTTTGAAAGGAAACTCACGCAAAACTGGGCGGCAAGGCATGTTGTTTCGATTGACTTTTGAGCTTTCGTGAGACAATTTGGGCCATGGGATCACCCTTGAAAGGAAGACTGACAAACACAAGTTTCTTATTCACAGAGGGTGACTTAAGTTTCGATTCCACCACCTGCATCGCGTTCTGAATGAAACGCTTCGGGTAGCCATTTTAGGTACTTATTTTGTTGCAATTAGACCGATGACCAAACACAGAAAATAAGTCTTGTCAGCTACTTTGTCGTTCTCATATGAGTATATTGAAACGAAGTAAGCAGTCCAAATAACTTAGACCGTGTGTAGTCGATGGCGAATAATTTTTTTCAATTGTTCTACCTGCTCTTAGTAGGAAGGAAAAAATAGAAGGAAAGCTCTGGTAAAGAAGTAAGAGTGACCAAGGAAGTAGATGGCGCACGTGAAACATTCAACACATTGCACTGTTATGCAGTGATCTGAGCTCCTCATATAAACTGGATATATTATTCAATCAAAGCCGGTCTAACGTAAATGGTGTGATCTTATTGATAACGGATCTTGAGTACATGCGAAATGGTTTCACAACACAGGTTAATGTCACACAATCAAACTGACATATAGCTAACCAGCCACGATTAACTAGATTAAAATCTCAAGACTCTGAAGTCGCGCTTACTAATTTATTGTCTCTATGGTGTGGTTGATTAAGTTAAAATATAAACTATATACTCTGAACATTGCTGGATAATTTATGTTTATTGCTCACTATGAAACATACAACTGTTAAACGGGGCAACTCATGGCAAATTCTAACTTCTCCCACCGGTAATGATATGTGCGACTGATACGATAAAGGACCATCCGTTCCCCGTCTATTTCGTTCATGTGTGGTACAATTTTTATGATATACTTTTTGTTTCTAAATACATCAACCCATTTTTTAACGTCAAGTTGTTTTAATAATAAACAAAATTATGTAAAGTGCTAATAACTTACAATGACTGTTTATTATTTCAGTTAAGCAATAATGAAAAATTGTAACAAGATGATACCAGAATCATTTCATGAGTAGAATAATCTCTTGTCTTTAAAGTTGACTAGGTTATGATGGTAGGTGCAGGAAAGGACCAGAGGTTATTACGTGTTGACAGACATCCCATCTGGCACATGCGCCAAATCGCAATGTACAAAACAACTACTTTTAGGAGAAGTTTGTGTGAATAATCGATAGAATTTGAGTATGCAAAGTTTTCTGAATAAACATGTTCACCTGCCCCAGAGGACGTAAGCTTATTATTTCCAGTTGCTAAATACACAAACGGAGTAGACCAAAAGATGAACGTCAAAACTCCGATCATTTTCAATTCCTCGCCAGAAAAAAACACATCCTACTGTTTACCGAAACGTAATCGACTAGAGCTATCAGCCTGTCTTGGCTGTTGAGAGAAAATTTGTGTTGAACGTGCAACAACCCGTCAGCTCATCATGACGGAGCGAAGAATAACTGAAGTTATGCGCCCACATATGTGCCCGGTTGAGCTGACCTCATGTACCTACTGTTAGATTCATGAACATAATGCAATACAGTTGCAGTTAAATATGTGTTTGAACTGTATGAAATGTTAATCCTTGAAACACTCCACGAGTTACGTTAAAAATATTACAATCAAAACGAATAAATTATCACATTCGAACGTTTAGGTAAAATCTAGTTTCGATGGCGCTCATGCTGCCCATCTCAGATATGGTAACCGGTACACCACAGTAAGTTCAACTGAGCTGTACTCGCTGAGTCAGAAGATTTCGTTGACTAAACTTTTCTTTCAACATAAGAATTAATTTTCAATCAAGTATGTTTCCAGGAAAAATCCGGCAGGAACGTTTCTTGGATAGCATAGACTGTTCAAAGTCCCGATATTACCAGTGAAATTCTCAAATGCACATTGAAAATATTGTAACATACAAGTCGACTGTTTTTTACTCTGACTGTCCGTCATACGTGCGGACCAACTTCGGGGCAACGTGAAGACACCGGAGGATAGCGCTCTTCCAAAGTAGAGGTCCCGGAAACAGTCCTGTAAAAGGGAACAACAGGAACAAGCATGAGCCAAACACCCAGAAAGCCATGCACACGACTTACACAAACGAACAGTAAAACGGCGCCGACAACACAGCAGCACGCTGCGTCACCAATTCAAATTCAACTAGTGCGCGCCTGCTGGTTTCGGTCGCACGTCACAATATGAATAAAACGGAACATACATAAGCACTCACTATCGAATGAATACACCACTGGTCGTATAGGAAATTTGCCAACAGTTTAACCTAAGCATATTACAAGAAAGCCGGTCTCAGTGAAATAAAATTATTACAAAACAAGACATAATCCTGAAAAACGTACAACTGAGCACAGAGTGCATAATCAACATTTCCGTTTGAAAACGTAAAAATCATGGGATACACAAACACAGTTATAACAATAATCACTTATTTGGAGCAAATTCGTCTTTCCAAAGTCTGGAATGATTATTCTATTGGTCAGAGTGTGCCAACACTGATTTTCGAACGGTACAAGTTGTCACAAAAGAGAGACTGATCAAGTTTCATGTTGTCCAAGCTCGAATTCCTGCAGTCGGGCAACATCTAAATTGATATCAACCCCTAAACAATAAAAATTTACGCAACTCATTCTTGAGTATTGTAAGTTGAGGAGATGATACGGTAAAAACCAAATGATTTTTACAGTTATTGTGATGGTGCGTTCCAACAAAACATCCAGGTTGATTATTGCAAAACACAACTAGTTTAAAGCTGATGAAGGTGGTTTTAATAATCCATTGCCTTCAGACTATGACCTTGATGACAGTTCCGTTCTTGTAAAACTGCACCAAACACCAGAGTGATCTACTGACGGGTCTTTCTAGCAGATCACACGAGTACAGAAGCTTTTGAAAACATTACATATGTGCGAATCAACACTGACTGTAGACAAACTCATCCAAGAACGAGAGAGTAATTGCAATATACGTAACACATTCCATTATAGTAGCAAAAGCGTTACTCTGAGCAGGCCTTCGTCAGCCCCGATGAAAATGTTAACTTGCACCTGTTCTTCAACATATGATATTTTGTGTATATCAACTACGGATCCAATGCTTTAGTGCACCAGGTCCCCATTTGATTTAATGATTGATTTCGTGATCCTTTATCGCACTGCAGGTTTTTGCTAAGAAAAGCATTGCTGAGGTAGTGAGACATTATCGCATATTATATTGTTTGCACTTCATCGCTCCGCTTAGCTGTGTGAAAAGCAGGCATTATTTTGAACATTGTTTGAAGTTTTCGTTATTAGCTAACACGCAAACTAACTTGTGATATCGGTTTTCAATTGAGATCAGCCTTTTTTCAGATTCTCCAACAAAACAGCCTCGCATGAACAATATCAAAATTACCTCCATAGAACTCAAACGTGCGGTTTGCAAGAGGCAATACTCCACTTTTTTCTTGTTCAAATTCACTGGTATGTCTTGGACAAGAATGGAAATATTTGCCAACTCTGTGAATATGTTGACACACGAACCACACGAGTTGAATGAGGATAAACCTCGAAAAACATGAGCAATAATTTGCTTCTCAGTGAATCCACTGAGTCTGATTGACAATATGGGAATAGTGATTATTATAATTCATAAATCAATCAAAAATGATAGGTTGCATAGTGGAATCAGAGAAACAGTTCGAATTTGCATTGCAATCATTGGAACAATTTTATGCAGAATATGATGGACAGTTCCTGACAGCTCTACGTTATTTTGTTCGGGTCAGAAAAATGAAAATATTTTTCATAGGAACACGCAATAATGAAGAAATTAACATAGCAGGAAATTATTTTCCTTTGTGAAGTTATCGACAAGCTTCCATAGGGTGAACATTCAACAGTCCAGTAATAGTCTGCACAACGTTTGGTATTATGGCACAAGCATATTGGAACAAATCGTACTTGAACAGATTTAAGCGACACTGTTGAACATTCTGTTTCAGCCGGTTTTCTCTTTCGAACATGTCAGCATCATTGTTGGCAATAACTCGCCAGTGATGGTGAATCCATCAATAATCCGGCAAAAAAGGTTCATAATTTTTTATACTTCCTATTGGCATTCGAAGCACCGGGCCAGTTGGTATATGTTCAACGACTTTCGTTGAGCAAAGTGGGACATAAGTGTTGGTTTTGCCTGATCTGCTTTAAGCAATGTTACTGACGTAGCATGCCTTAATGTACCGCAGACAATTCCTGATATTCTGAAAATTGGAACGAAAACTACTCATCCTGTAATTTAACAGGATGCTGGTCCCCATCATATTCCGTTGGCTTCAATCAAACCATCAGAACGCTACCGAGGACTGCAGATGTTTCCGTCCAAGACGTGATGTATGAATCAAATTTGATCTTCCTGGATTCTGGAACGACGTCATGTATACAGATTACTTTCAGAATATACCTGTGTTCTTTTCGTGTAGAAAATTTGAGCATATACGTTTTTGTTGACTTTACATGGCCCAGTTTCCTCTGGAATGAAACACAGCGTCTGCTGTAAGTGACCTTTGGGCACATTCATATGGATGTCATAAGACAAACATTGAATGAGTGATTAGTGAGTGATATTCGCGAATTTGGATGAATATGAGTTGCTTAGTGACTACATATAGTCAGAAATTTCGCTTTCAGAAATACTTTTGAAATTACCTCTTTCGTATAGTTTGGTGCGATTAACACGGTAGCATATTTCAATGCCATTTTCGAGAGATGGTCTTCTGTTCACTCGGTTGCTTTCAACTTCATATAAAGCAGTACAGACCTATCAGATTGAAACTTAACCAAATCCACTTATGAACAATACTCAAGTTTCGAACTTCGGCGAATATTATGTAAAAGCAAATTAACAAACTCAATAAATCTACATACCAGACTTACCACCACTGATTCTTTTGAAATACTTCATCATGGAACAAATTTGTCCTAATTACTAACGGCCATTATAACCACGTTCAAATTCAATTTTCGAATAACATATGGCAAGCCAAAACTTCTCAAGAAGCATACGACATTTCACACTTACAAAGATAAAAGCGTATAGTGACTTTAGTACAAGTCTCTCGCTCCCCGATATCCGTACGCTTACGCAGGCGTTCATTCATAAAATACGGTTCTCACTTAGTTCTCAGCTTAGCTTAAGTGCTCAAGAACCATGTTTTATTAACTCACCCCTGTTACTGGTTTTCTTTAACAAAGTGCGATCGGCGAAGCAGTCAGAAGAGCCTGATTAAAAGTTGAGGTGAAATGCATACATACATAAAACAGATTTTGATGTTTACTTTTTTCATGTTTGCCACTACAGACTACTTACTTTAGGCATGAAAGGTCCACATACAGAATGAATAACCGTTTTGTCCTCAAGAACGGTTTGTCTTTTGTGTAGGAAGTAAATCATGCATCAACAACCTATATTTCACCAATAATTCTTCAGCATCAAGCCATAAAGTGCTAGACTTCAGAATTTCTGTACCGGTCGTCCGTTTTTCGTAAGTCTTTTTTGATTTCGTAACATTGACTGTGATGTAAACAGTTTCATTTGTGGAGCCATACTACTTTAATCCCAAATACACTGTCCCCACCCGTTCACATGAGCCTAAAAAGGCAAAGTCACATTCGGCGCACTAGTGTCATCAGAAAAATTACACACAACGGCATCTAGGTTGTCTGTGATGAAGCAGTAAAATAGAGGAACAGACAGACAGTTGATCACTGACTCCAAATGACAGTCAGTCAAACGAGCTTACTTACTGCCAAAGTGCAAACGCTGAGTAGTTATAAAACAAACCAAGTCTTGGCTCGAGAGCAAATATTGACCTACCAGTTGACAACGTTGGGGATCAAAATGTTTTGTCCAATTTCCTAGGATGACCACCTTTGCAGTTGCAGTAGTTTAAAGAACATCAAGCCATTGTAACCAGTAGAAGCAGTATTAATAGAAACATACCAGATACACCCAGTCATAATTCGAGTTCAGAGGTGAATGGTAAACATTTTGCAAGGCGTTTTGTCAAAAACGTTCAAGTACTTCTTGAGCATTTTCCTTGCTTGAATACCGAAGGTAGAATTAATCACTGCGACCTTATCAAGAACAAAGCATTTTACGAGTAAATGGGATATATGCTTGCTGCTGTGGTTATTCCAACAGAACTATATTATTTATGGATGAATAAATTTTTTCTGGTCAGTTTAGGATTGTAAGTTTACAGTACAGAAACGACATTACAATTCAGTTGATGTCTTTGTAATGATACATATGTTAGTTAGGTTTGAGAGAGCTGAATGCAGAATAATATAAATTCTGGTGCCGGAAATTAGAATGCTTTCTCGATAGTTTTTACAATGCATGTTGCCAGCATTGTCCTTCTTCAAGTAGACTGTGATCTATCAAATAGGATCAGGTAACAGATATATCGACCCTTTCGGGGATTGCGTGCGTGTGATTGATCGGTTTTTAGGTCCAATCTAAACTTAATTGAAAGCTTCTAAAACATGAGCGAGTATCAAATCAATAAACACTTCCAAATATATGGATACAAGATTAAGTTACAAATTCCCTAAGGTGGAAGTGATGTAACTTGAGCGTAATAATATGTCGCTGTAGTCAACTGAGGTTAGCAAAAGTTGACGGAAACATAATTTTCTGATATATGTTCTGCTCGAGTGCGGATATAAAATTTTATCTAGAACAATTTTCCTGTTTTTTAGTAGCTCTTTTAAATTTGGAAACACTTTCGTTCCGCTTATAACTGTTATGTTCATGCAGGTAATATATTCTTGTGTTGTGACTTGAGAAATTAATTAACATGATCAAAAAACACTGATAGAACACAGAACTGTCTTAATTGGAATTATCTGTATGTGGTAAGCACTCACGGTGTCCAAACCTTCTAAATCAACCGATCTCAGACATATTCTACTTATCTTGCCATTTTTAAGAGGCAAACCAGTAAGATAGTTCACCTACCTACATGACAGTTTGTCGAATCAGTTTGTACTTTCAGCTGAACACAAATCTGCGTTAGTTAAAAACATTTAATTACAAGTGACTATTTGCGGTTCACACTGATGTGTAATTCAAGTCACTGATTTGATTCCAGTGCCAGCTTCCACGTAGACCTTCTAGCCAGACTGTTTTATTTCGAAAGCTGCCGTCTAGTTATTTTATCTAACTGCGAAAGCCCCATGCAAACCTGAGTGAATTTAAACTTGAGATGGGTAATTCAGTTGGTAACACACTAGACTGACTACTAAATGTTTGAAGTGAAAACACCACTCACCATGAATGAGGCAAGCATTACACCAATCTTGGCGAAACTGTATGGAGGTAATCGGCCTATATGTGTAACCACATGGTGACAGCATTTCGAGAGGATAATCCCATCCCCATTGTATACTTCAAGATGATGAGTGGGCACATGATATGACTCATTCGTCGAACGAGTATTCCACCTGACACAACACGAGTTTTTCATTCAAAACAATAAAGAAGTGTGCTTTTGCTACTAGGGCATAAAACTAAAATAATATGGGAAACTGCACACTAAAGTAAGCTTGTTGTGACATCAGAATACGACAGCATAAATGAAGCAATGTCAGTTTGTCTGATAGGTTATGAGTATCGTCTTGAAATTAGTTGCAAGATGCACATTCCTGAGCTAAAACGCTATAAAGGTAATAAACACGTTAACATCGTTGATATGGTAAAATATATAAAACATGTACTAATTCTATGACGTTAGTTTCCCCTCCGAAGGCTCTAAATCTGTGACCGAACTGACAAGTGCTTTGGCCGGTAACATGAAAAGTTTCCATTCTGATTCCCAACTAAACAATCGCTACTTAATTAGTCTAAATAAGGATGAAACTTTTCGTGGCGCATCGATTTAAGGGTGTGCATCCATCACAAAACGTCAGGTTGTTCTACCTTTGGGCTGACGATTTTCAAACCCCAGCAACCTAATCATCTACTAGAGTTTACTGCGCCCAGCTATGACCGATTGCCAGTGAGCGAGGGATGAGTACACACAACGCACTTGTCTGTTCCCAACAATGAGGAAGAACGCTGTGTATGAAGTAGCATACGTCTCAGCAGTATCTCTACTCGGTGTGAACTCAAGATTATTAAATCTGCCACAGATAATTGGTGTTTACTGGAATCGTGATGACGGTTAAACGCACGATAAGCGCAACCAACTAGCATGTACCACTAGGCTCTGTCATTTGCTGCTATTCGTTGTAGATAAGTTTCTAGACCTTGGTTATACAGGCAAATATCCACAGCTTGGAAGTATTGGGCAATTTTCAGTCGACTCTATTCGGTTAAGGAATCAACAAATGAGCAGGCATACTAAAATTTGTTGTACTGGATACACACTACCGTTACTTCATATTTGAAAAGTTATCCCTGTAACACCTTCTCAATCATTGTACACACAATTCCTGATAATGTGATTACTCTCCAAAAAATTATTGAGCTCCTCACCATTGAACCTGTTCACACTAGAACGAAACCAATCACAAATTTTGAACTGTCCAACACGAATCAAATATCGTGTTCAATAATATGAAGTGCGAGACGATAGAATTTAGTAGAAAATAAAATTAGATAGGATATAACTTGTAAAAAGATTGCCTGAAACTAGTGGTCATTCTTAGTTACTAAGTTACAAACAAACTTGTCACAATCGTGAAGGCGGATATGTCCATCCCTGTGAATTATGTATAGATATAACGAAACATTTTTGGTTGGAACCAACTGACAATTCAATTCTCGGTCCTGCATGCAGGTAAAACTTCGACGCAACTGTTCTTCTATATAGTTTTCCAACTGTTATGTAAAACGACAACTCGGTTGGACTAACATAATCATCACTAAATTTAAACAATATCAAACCATACAACAAGTTATCATGTGTGCAACGACTACTATATTTACCGTCAGCACAGCTTAATATACAACAACAAATCAATCCGTTCGATCTACACATTATCGAATCCGTCGTAATTTAACTGTGTGCACCAGTCAGCGACATTAACAGATAAGATAAGATGATTAGTGGAAACAAATCACAAATGAATGACAGTCCTCAGTGTCAGCACGACGGGATTCACGCGATGGTAATTGCAGACAGTTATCTGTCGGGAGTGGCAGGTATCAAATAGAAATTAGGGCTGTGCGGCTGACAGTCAATGTTGAGTTATAGTTACCAAGTAAACGGTATTATACGACCGAGATGAAGTATGTCGATGCACATTATTCTATTTGTTTGATTGTAAATACTTTCAGGCTGGCTGTTTTTCGCTGTCAAAAATAAACCAGGCAAACGCGATTTTACGGAGCAATATATTTAGATTAACAAAGACCATATGGTAGAATATGGATTACACATATCCGAAAATTGTAAAACCAAAGTTTGGTAGCCAGTAGGTTTTCTCCTGCTTGAATAGTTTATGGCCGTGAGGTAATATTGGGAATCGATGTTTACACTAATAACCGTGATTCGGCTTATCTGATAATGCATTGTTGTACGACTTCCGGTGTGAGGTACAAAACAAACTAGAAGTTCTCCGACGAAAGATCGGGAAGTGAAATTCGACAGATTTTCGGTCAAGATGCATTGCATAAAGAAACACATTTCTTTCGTAAGACCGATAATGAAGGTAACAAATTAACGAATTTAGATGAAATTGCTTAATGTAATCGGGCCGACGAGGAGTCAAACGTCTTTTAATTTTGAGGGGTTACTCAGTTTGGTTTGAGAATTCGACTGCAAATGAATCATTACTGAGCCTAACAACTAGTTGCGTAAAAAATATGCGTTCCCGTTTCCACACCCCAGTAACAATCAATAAATGTACATTATATGCCATTTCCCGACATACATATCCATTTTCTATGTTAATACATATTCAAACATTAGGCGCAACCAGTGAACCAACAACTTCCGCTTGCGTTACTTAACTAAATGTACCCAAAACTGATGAGTGAACAGAGGACCAGGTAGGTTGAAGTATTTATGGACGACTTGTAACCAGCTGGTGAATAGCGAGTTACTGCACGTTTTAGTATGATTGCTTACACGAGGCAACCTAAGAACTGTACTGTTTATGACAGGTACCGACAATATATGTCACTTATATGGTACACCGCTTATCCAGTTTGTACCCATTGAACCACGGTGTGTGTTGTTGCCCTCATTCATCAGGTGTACACGATATTACTCCGGTGAGCACAGCACGCTTCCAAATAATTTAGTGGCCTATCATATCGCCATGAACGACTGGCAACAGCAACCGGAGAAGAAGACTTGTATGCGCGGAAATTATGGAACACGTTCATCGTCAAAACATAGAGCCGCAGATAAGGATACTCATAAGAACACACATCGAGCGTTTTGCTAAGGGTGTTTCCGTAGCTCAACCGG
>JTDE01000494.1:196307-207712 GCA_014338405.1 Paragonimus skrjabini miyazakii
TGTTGTGGAACAGGAACTAACTGGGTGCTCAATTCTCAGATAGTTTACTGGCTCAGTTAGTCAGGCCAAACGGTTTTCACTTCCTTTCCCATTAAAGCATCCCGAACTCACCAGTCCCCAGCGGATGTTGTATCAGAAAGTTACAGAAGTGGACGGCTAATATTTCAGCTGTCGTGCAATGTTTATGAAATATGAGGTAGACACTATTTCCTGATAGTGAACGTTCACCCAAAATTAGTTACCATCGTTTTATCGGCTGTTCTTGCGAGAATTTGTCTTCTAAAGAAAACCCTTATCCTTGTCGTTGTACACCGTTTAATGTTCTCAATGTATTGTCAACTTTTCCCGATTCTGAAATTCGAATACCGAATTTATATGGATGAAGTTCCCACGAATTTTAATATAACACCAACATTCTCTACCAAACGTTTGCTCTCGGCTGGTTCCATCACAGACAGATATAAACAGGCTTGTTGACATTGAAAGTTGGTCATTTTAAGTTCATTTGTGAATGATGAAAATTTAAATATACTCAGAGCAAGCAGTACATTTCTTCCAACTTATCTGAGATAGCTACAGATAAAACTACACAAACTGTGTCTAAACAAATTAAAATTTTAAACAACGAATTCCCATTCGACCACTAAATTAAACAGGTATGGAGACTTCGCTATGTGGTAACATTTTGTTTGCTATGGTCATTCTCAAATATAAAATATGCAGATTATCTACATCAGACGAATAAGGCGATGTAATCAGTGGACATGCAAATTATTAAACCAAGCATTTTACCATCAACGCCACAACAACTCTAGAAGACCTCTTATACACTTTGTATTCAAAAATGAGCTAGATAGGTTTGGAAAAGCATTTTGGTGTTAAAAGTCAGTGACTGTGATCCTATTGGGCAACACTTTTAAATTAACTAAATAATTGTCGATGTCGTCATGGAATGTCTAGCAATCAATGATATAAGCCTCCGGGAAAATGATGCGTGGGTGATGCTGGGTTTTCAGCTGTTTCAAGCATTTCAAGATGTGTTTGTTGGATCGTTACGATAAATCACACTTTTTTAATTTACACAAATGTCTCTGCAACCGCGAGTGAACTAGTACACAACATGGTAAACACAGTGCTTAAACAAACTGAGTTCGCGATTATGCAGTTTCGGTACTACAGTAATATAAGATAGGCGCAACTCGGCAGTTACCTACGTTCGAGCATGCATAGATATTTTACGGTGTAATTCAGCAGATAGTCCACTGTGACCAGCGGAAACAGAAATGTATTTTTTAACAGCATGATAGGATAAGCATTATATACTTATTGATCGAAAATCGCTGGTAGAACACGACTTGTTTCGTGTTCGCTGTCAATTACTAAGTATACGAACCTGGTAAACGTCGACCACGAATCCCACCACTGGAAAGGCAAGTGTTGAAGGTTGTAGCTAATAAATTATTTGAGAGATAATTGTACAGTTTATGCCAAACTCAATGGAGCGCGGATGTTAAGAACAATAGTTCGTATTATGCAGAAACTCCATTTGACTCAAGGTTCGAGAGAGTTTCATGATGTTATAAAGTGTAACAAAATAAACAGTATGTCTCAGTATGAGTTGAAACTAACACAAAGCCAGTCATATGCTTCCGGCAAATTTTGCCCACTAAACACCGATGAAAAATATTTGTAAAATTGGGTGAACATCCGTAGAATGTACCAACAGGTTTTATACGCACAAAGTTAGTCAAGATACCCTATCGGGTTGCCGTGGTTTGATGATAGAATACTATATGTAATTATGTTCACGCCCATCTACTTGTTGTCCCAAATTGTCGATTATATATAAATTCTTTTCACCTCACGTTTGCGAAAGACGACAGCAGACACAAAACAAAGAAAAAGCATTGGAAATGCAGAGTTTGCAGTACTGCTTTTCGAATTCTCCTGGTACATTATCCCATTTTTTATAACGATTATCATCAGGTAAATCAAAAGTTCACACGTGCATAAGTTTACGTTGACCTCAACTTCTACACAGAACCCCATCAGCATAGCAGTAATATATAGTCTTTCGGAAAAACGCTATAGTTATCAACGGTTCTTACTTTACGTTCATGTCGCTAATAGCAATGACACTCAAGCGCAAAAACGTCAAATCACTCGTTCCAGGTGACCAGTTAGTAAGTTGCGAATAGGGGGGGACTAACTCTTAAGTCACAAATAAGAATGACTGTGTTCATCTTTGAGTTTCACAACGTGTGCTCATCTACCTACACCCCAATGAAAACGTTAACGACCCAAATGGCAATCGATTAACATATTTTGGTCCCCGGTAGCTAGTTTGCCGAGTTGGAAGAAATCGTTCTGAATAAATGAGAACGTTTATTACAACAGTGAACATTACCCGCAGACACTGTATTCTTGAGCGGGACCGAGGCGTTAGTGAACAAAACAGTAACATATTGCTTACTTCACTCTGTGTGAGTGAACCTTTAACTGACGCTCGTCTAAAGATTGGTAGGGTTGATTCGGAGAGCTGTGTAAAAATAATATAAAGTCCAAGCTGACAGTGAGTGTTCATTATCTTTGCCTAGCAGTGTTGGCCAGGGAGTAAAATGTATTGAATATCCTACAGGCGTGACGAAGTTCGTGATAAGGAAGAACAATTTAACGAGAATCAAAATACTGGCTGGCATAGCGGTGGGTACACTGAAGAAACAGATAACACAGAGCAAGTGAACACACAAGTAGGCCTATATAACTGACAATTCACGTGAATAAGTAATAGCAGCAGACAGCCTAATCATAGCTTTGATTCAATTTCGGTCATACATTGATCAGTCTGTGTTTTCCAAGAGGAAGTCAGCGCACTCCGGAAAGAACAGAATGTACACAAAGCTTCCCATCTGCTTGGTCCTTAACTTCTTAGAAATAACGCGTAAACCACCTTATCCCTGTTCATAAGAGACCTGGTCCGCGGAAAATCTGCTTGTGCAAAATGGTGCTATTTCGTGGATTCCTAGGACTTATTGTTTGTTCACTTATGCTAACAAATATGTATTATAAACTTATCTGTTACCTTAACCGATGTGTATATCCAAAAAATATGATGATTATTCTCGTTTTTAATTGCTGGTGATTCGTTTTTCAGAAGAATGAATTCAAACATTGCTCATATACTGGTGAAATTCCCTCTCCTAAACGTTACACGAAATAAATTTACGACTATCCTGCGTAGAACCGTGTAGAATTAAACAGGGTTTTGTTGCATACAAATCGGACAATTTGTGTGTATATCTTTTAAAACATGATATAAGAATATTCTTATGGTATAACCAAGCACACCTAACACAATGCAACCAAACAATCAAATATTAAATTTAATATTCTGGAAAGAATAAGGTTATCAACATGACACCAACTGTCATTCAAAGGAGTTTTGTTCATTACAGAAATTAATGAACAATATGAACGAAAAAATGCAGAACTTCATGGATGCCGCACCTCGGGACGCAAACAATCCCTACCCATCTAGTTTGAATACACCAAGTCAGTCGTCGGGTCTTTTCCGCAATCCAGTTGAGACAGATTCTACCTTAGACGAGCCTCACTTGTGGGGTTCGCTTAATTCACCGGATGTGTTCTGGGCCGCGGCAATTTGCTTGACAATAGCGACTTGTGTTCTGATCTTTCTCACTGTTCTGATTACTCTGGTGACCTGTCATCGAAGAAACAAACAAACGCAACAGGAAATTATGGATACGCATCAGAATGAATGGGCTAACGAAGATTCACCATGCGATTCACGGACTAATACAATTCCTCATCTAATCAGTACATTTAAACGATACCCGGAAACTGTCGAACTTGAAACAAGCAAGGGACCATTCAGTAAGTTTATCGCCTAATTTTAGAATGATAAATAAATTCATTTATAAGTTTGCATTTGTTTTAACGTTGTGTAACTTACTACTAACCAAACAGATTCAGAAATATTCACTCGAAGAAAATCCTCTGTATTCGAATGCATACCATTTAGGCAATGTTAGACTAGAGCTAAACATTAGCTGGTTAAGGTGAAATATATGGTAACCCTATAAGTAGCCATGGTAAAAGTAGCTTTTGAGAATTGCGTTGATGGACTTTGCTGGTCATTTTCAACTACTGTGGCATCAAATTGCAAGTTAGAGATCATGCTCTACTTAACAAACAAAGTAAGACTCGATCAACTGCATTAATTTTGTAAGGATGAACGCCTGAAAAAAATAGCTTGCTTTGATGCAAGCAACAATTACTTATAAGAAGTGAACGACTTACGATGAGAAAAATCTTGTACCGTTTATCAGCCACTAAGTTTCGCCTCAGTTACCCCCAAAAATTCCTTCCTGCAAATATTGCACCAACTGAAATAAACATCTCAGCTGAATAAACCTATTAATGCCTGGAGAAAAATGGATCTTTTATCAGTTTTAAAAGTAGTTGCACAACTTTATGAGGTAAACTTGCTTTCATGAAATTTTGCAAGTGTGGCAACGTGGTTTGATGTTGGAAGACACCCGGATGTCACAATTTTATTATGACATGTTTAAATCTTACAGTTCTAGCAATAGTAATCCCGTGTTCCGATTATAGTTTTTGGATGAAATTTTTTATCAACCGACCAGCTTTACAATGTATTGTGGCTGTGGCATACAAATGCGCCTCTTGTCTGGCCCACTAGAAAAAGAATCACTAGACTCGAGTTTTTCTCTTAATAGAGTCTATTAGTAGTGCGTGCACACGTCCCGACCGAAATTAGCACTCCGGCCATCGTAACCGTAAGGTGAGCAAATGAATAATTTTTCGGTTCTGTCTATTACAGTGTCACTGGCGCTGTCGCGAATACGCTCATCTCATAGTCACCAAGTGCCAAAGCATATACTCCATTATTGAGCTCTGATAGGAGCGAACCTCAGGTCTAGTGTGTCTTTCAAAAAAAGCCAGCCGAAATGTTCATCAGATTGAAACTACAGAGACGAAAGATGGGGATGTTTAGTATGTTACATTTTTGTCATGTTAAATAACGGCTCAGGAAGTAAATCCAGCTTATTTTACATGTGCGCTAAAGGACACCTGGTAACACCTATGTGCAACAGTTTGCATTCAATGATACACTGAACAGGGTAGTAATGAGCCAACTGATTCACCAGACTGCCTCAATATCTGCCTTGTAGTTGACGGTTTTCGCATTTTTATATGCAAAAAACCACTATATGCTTAAAGTGTTTGCTTGATCATGTAACAGGACGTATTTATTTTGAACATCGAAATGAGGTGTTACCACAATGGGCGCGTCATTTTGAATGATACCATGTTCACTAATGGTTTCCCTATAATTCCCAAGGACTCACGGCTTATTCGAACCGCCTCCGCTCATTGGTTAAAACCATTGCCAAGGCACTTTTTTACCTAAGTTTCACAAAGGAAATGATGCGTCGGTTTTACCATTAGGTAAGTGAAGAAACAGGCATTGTTAGCGAAAACTCTCACAAGCATAGTATACATATGGAACATAACTTTGAAATTTAGTAGATAGACAACAGTTTGCTATATTCCTTGTATCTTATTCCATTACTGTTATAAAAAACGAAGACAGTAAATAATGTGTTAGCTGAGTTATTGCTTCGGATAAAACGAGCTGCGATTGAAAAGGTTTTGATGTAACCTGAAGCAACAGTATTTTATACAATTACCTTTGTACAAATAAGACATGCAGTGTAGTAAATGGATACAGAAGTTTGCCTATAAGTTTTTGTGATTTTTGCGGATATTCAAGTTTTAACGCTGCGTTTCAAATAACACCTGGAAGTTGATTGCAAACTCGCCACTAATGTATTAAGCCTCATTCCCATTCATGTACCAGCCATCTTTTTAGACAGGTGGTATATATCAGTCTTGAACTGAAACGTTTTTGATGAACTGTAATGGAAATACATTAGTGTGAAATTCGTGATTGTTTTGTGCATGTGGACTAGTGATAATTCAACGCAAATGTGTACTCTCAACAGTTCTCTGAGAAAACCATTCTAATTGATTCTGTCAATACAGCAGTTATTAGTAAAATATAGACTACATGCTTCTAAACTATCTAATAACGAAAGGCAAACATAGCTTGCACCTAAACTCATCTACCACTCAGATTCCTATGTATTTTTTCACAAGCTTTCATGCTAAACAATTGGCAAGTTTATGGTTTGTATTAAAACAACCCTTTGGTTGTGTGCATCCCTTTCAGAGTCACTTAGTTTGCACAAAATGTCTTGTTAGTGTATTTATTATTGCTTTCTGTCTTAAAATCAAAATATACTCCTTTATCGCACAGTTTTCAAAGTAATGCGTCAAACTCATTCACTACGGCACAAAAAGTGGTAGTATACATTGCAACTAAAGTTTATCACGAAAAGAGTTAATATGATACCGACAAGAAAAATAACCAGCCATTGATTTTCTTACAAATAGTGGAAGTATTCTATTTTACAGTTATTGTCTATATTTTAATCAGAAGCTCATCGCATTCTTTACTCAAGCTAATAATCAGATTTTCATGCTTTATTCCGCTTGAAACTTCTTGCACCTGCTAAATACCTATCATCAGTTGATCATCCAATGAATGAAGTCAGCTGCCACAGTATACAGTACTGAATATCTAACTCTCCAGATTTTAAATTGAACTAACTTCAGAATCGAAAAATGGTTGAAATATTTTAGTAATTCGGTTGCACTGTCGTTTCAAGTGGCGTTTTGCTCATTCACCACGTAAATAGTTCATAGCTGACGAGAAGAAACTAAAATGTTGTTGGATATACAACAAGTCATTCTGCTTTTTCTGGAAAGATATTTCGGACATTGTGCATGGAAGAAATGCCCATAGTTTATCACATTGCAATCCGTGTACGATCATCCACTGCAGCTACAAAGGTGTTTTACGCAGAACGTTTTAGTAATATTTTCACTCATGAAGATCATCCGACTTTAAGTTATATTTTCATGAGAGAAGGCCATATTTGACGAGCAATGTTTCTGATTGTTGAGATCGTCACCTTACGGAATTTGTTGTTCTTTGTACAACTTGTCGTTAACAGTGTTTTTCCAAACATCCAATGAGCGATAAACTGTTTGTGATCACTTAAAGTGTGGTATTTGGAAACCACAGCGTAAATCCATCTGATAGTGCCTACGTTACTGATTCTTCCATACACTGAATCTAGATTCCATAAAATTTCCTTAATTGCACTTCTCCCTGCACAAAATATGTAAGTTTTAGAGCAGATCGATTCCCGGATATCGTTGGATGGGTTATTATCAGTCTGTTGGTCGGTGATGAGAACCATTTTGAACGGCTTACTAACCAACATTCAGATTATGCTACAGTTCAAGACCGATAACTACGATATATTGTCACTTCAGATGGTTTGCTAATCAAGGAACAATCAAGTATCCAAGAAGACTACGTTTTTGATAAAAATGGATGCCAGTTTGTAGTGGAAACTTGTCCGCACCCAAAATTAATATACATTATTTCGAGATAAAAATGCATCTAATCTGTACAAACTTATTTGTTTTCCCTAACACCTAGAAGAACATATTGCTATCAGGTATACTATACAACACCGTCCTTATTCTGCTGCTTTTTGATAATGTTCAGGTGGCCTTGCATTGTTGGAAAAACTCACAGTAATCATCCACATACTTTAATCGGATTACCCGCAACTGGAAATTTTCAGTCAGATTCAAATCACTGATGTTATTTAGGCCGTTGATTAGTCCGGAACTGTTAGAAATTCACGTTGACATGTTGTGATTGCTGTATTTGACCAACCGAAATGAAATACTAGAATATATAAAACGTTTCGGATAATGAAGTAAGACTGCTGCTTACTACGCTTACAGTATTCATCTGTGAACTTCAAAGCAGTCACCATTATACGTAGCCAGCGAAATACATCACAAAGTGAAATTTATGCCTAGTCTGGAAAATGTGAACTATTTTCAGTCCGCCTCCACCATCTAATTGTCATTCGACTATTTTTAAAGAAGCAAAATCAGCCGCCAACATATTCCATAAATTAATGTTTATTGGATTTGTCACATTCGGCTATCACATTTGAACCGTATTGTGAACGACCACATTTTACCTTACACTGTGATGTAAATTCCCGTCTACGGAAAACAGTAGTCATTAGACGTTATTGTAGATTTATAGAGTACTTAATGAACTGCAGTTCTATATCGTCCAAAAATAATGCCACTACGGTTTTCGAATTGTGCGCGGGCGCGTTGTCATCACCTCACAGCCCGGGATAAAATGCAGTCTTGAAGCGTTCTCTGTAGAGATCAAGGTGAACGCATCAAACATGCCTCATCGCATTAATCATATGTAACACCTGCTGCAGAGTTCAGGAAAATCACATGAAAATTGTTTTGCAGAGAAATGTGTGAACTTATTATTGGTCGACTTTTAGTGCCAGAGGTTCCTTGAGGGCAGCACTGTAAATGTTCAGTCCTTAAGCATCCAGGACTTGATTGTGTGGTCGTAAATATGAGCAAGCGGGAGAATTTATGATATTGTTTTTGACTGAAGTGGAGGAAATCTGTTGGATGAAACAGATGGGGCACTCTTAGTCATCATTGGTCAGGTCACATGTTAGTAACTGCCGAAACGTCTTCCTGAAAATAGCTCTGTGTAAACACTTTGAATTACCGAAGCATTCATTCTCAGTGATTCGTGTAGGTAGCAGGAAGCAACTGTTGACTTTTTCACTAACACTGCTTAAACTGCTTGCAAGTTTTATTTAAAAGCGACCAATTCTGGAGGTGCGTTGCATGGAACTTCTATAATTTAAAGGTTTTTGTTGACTTATACAAATGAGCGAACTATTACCTGTTTCAGAATTTGAGTGCAAAAGCATTTTTCAGACGGCTAAGACATCTGAATACATGCAAGTTACATTCCACATCATGCACTTCTGCAATCATAATGTAGACCAGACTTTTGTGTAAACCCCAAACGGCCAGCTTTTTGGTTTTGTTCGCACAGGAAAGAGAGAAATCGATTTGAATAAAACATTTTGAAAGGTTTTGTTTGATATGCACTATTTGAAGTTCGCACATTAGCTGGTTGTTTGTCTAGACCTGTCAGAACTGACCTTTAGTGATGTTTTCTGTAAGTTTAATTATTAAGAGTTTCAGTTAGCAGTTCAAGCACAAAATTTAGCAAACGATAATTCCGATCCAACCTTGCTTTTAGTAATCATTCAGTGTAAACCTAACAGATCTCTGTAGGCCTACCCCCACAAAAAGTTTACTGCATTCTGGGTTTTGTCTTCTCCAAGTCATATTTAAACTCAACAATACCAGCTAACCGTAAGGCTTTGTGCTCATTGTTTTTCGTGAAATTAAAGATAATTTCTGATTAGAAATTAAAACTGACGTATACACTTAACTTGGTGCGCCATTGGCATAGATGTGACACTCGTCTTCACATTCTGTATCATTCAACTTAATAACAAACAAACTCTTTGAAATTCAAAGGACCACTTTGATAAATACCAAAAAACTGAACATTAAGCGGAAGTTGAACAACTCCGGTGAATGCTTCTGAAATAATTAATTAATTAATTAATCAATCAATCAAAACAATCAATTAATCGAATCAATTCCGATTTTTGCTGCATCCGTTCTGTTACCAAATAGAGTCATGGGTTTTACCATGCAAATTTACTGTTGAAGAATCTCAGATCATCAGCATAGTACGCATATACCGAGAATCTTAGTGATTATATTTTAGACAGCCATCAAAACCAATACTAAACGGATCATACCATGTTGATTAACGGCTGCGGCAACTTCTGTGGTCTGTGGTAACCAGAGGATCAGAACATAGTATCCGCTCGAATTTGTTACGTTCATAATCTAGTCGTATTCACCAAATCAGGTGAATTTATATTGCTTAGCAACTTTCGACCAAACTGATAGGAAAATAAAACTTCACCTGGGTGAAACTAAATCAGGGAGATGATACTGTTATGTCTGATTTTAGTAAAACTAGTTTCAGCAGAAAGCAATGGTGCTTTCGTAGAAAATAAATGAACCGTTTTTATATCACTTGTGTTGTTGACCAGTATTAGTAGTAATAACTTTATTGGAAAGCGTAGGCATCACTGAGGGTTCAACGCTGGTTAGTTTACTGTAACTTATCCTGCCAATTTTATAGCACCATTCGCATTCTGAATGTATTCACAGTTCGGAAATTTGGAAGCAACCTAAATTTTTAAGTCATCAATCGCCAATCGGTTCTGTGCTCAAAAAAATCAGTTGTTGACATTTTATTCACACACTGTTAGCTGCAAGTAGCAGGCAAAGTTTATATTGAACGGTCATTTCACCCACTACATTCATCCATGTATTTTTGTGTATGAGCTGGTTTATCTCGTAAGACTGACAGACGTGTGCAAACCGAATCTAACCGAGTTCTGAGTATGGGTCATTAATCTCAGATTATTTTTTGTTTACTAATAACACACACGGTTGTGCTGAATATTTCATTCTCTCAAAAACTTTCATGAGCAACTACCATCTTGCAATGCAGTATGCGTTTCCAAATCAATCATGGTCAAAAGATATGGTCAGATGATAGCATGATATATTGCTTGATAACAAAGAAAAGTTTACTGGCTATATGGCGCCAACTTCCAAATAATTTATGGTCTAAGATCACCCACGGAGTATCATTAGCCTCGACTGGTTGATAACACCCTGAAATCGTCCATGCATTTCATAAAAAATAATCCCTGAAAATGTATCCCTTATTTTTTGAACAAATGAATTAGGCAAAGTTGGTGCAGACGGATATCATATGGATTACAACTTCGTACGAAAGAAGCGACAGTTTGGAATACAGAACCTCACATAAACATACACAAACATCCACAAGAAGTTTCAGAGGCACTAACACATGCTTAATGAAGATAGTTTTTTTATAGCGTAAGTTACATGGGACGAAAAGTTATCTGAGGCAGAAAAACTGCTGTCTACAAAAAAGATATTGAAGCTGACAAACCTTATAAGAGAATCTTAGTAGTTTCAAGTAAACATATGTTACCCTTAAAAGCGTAGTGTTTTCTGCTTACAAACATGCAAAAGCAGAAGTGGATAAAACAACACAAACAAATGTGTGTAGAAATCAATTTCATGGAATTTTTTCCAACAAACGTGCAACGAACTACATATGTAATGGTACGATTCGCAGAATATTTACGTATATATTCGAAATGTATGCATTAAATCGAACCAAAAATACACAACTAGTACACTAAAGGGATGTTTCATCAACGTAATTGTTCATCTAAACATTTCACTGGTAT
>JTDE01000494.1:216456-228713 GCA_014338405.1 Paragonimus skrjabini miyazakii
CATTTCACGATTCTTAGTGGGTTGCATTCATTGACGTTTTTAGTTTAGCAGTCTAATAATGCACTCTGTTTTTAAAGGTACACTTTTACCTACACAAAAGAGGCGTTAAAAAGCAAATCTATTTTCCAGGGGAAAAAATATTCATCAACATGAATCGGTACCAACGCAAAAATTGGAAAAAACTGTCGTTTCTGAGAAACTAAACTATAGTTTCTTAGTAGCGTTGTTACTTTTGCTCAAAAGATACACTGTCGTATGAAGCAGGCCTTCATGTTTTTACACAGCAAATGCGTCTCAACAACTTCACTCGTGACCTTCGGGCTATGTTTCATGCAATACTATTGACTTAACGTCTGGAAGGCTTTTCGAACCATAAGTTACCTAAGTGATTGAGTGGAGACCAGAACCAAGGATTTCTGTTTCAAAAAGTAGGTGGAGACAGGCCATTGGATTTTATGTTTCATCCTAGGCATCTCATACAACGCGGGTCCTAGATCGTGATGTCGGAAATCTTACCGCTTGTTTATTAGGATAACGCCATAGAAAGAAAGCTCGACTTATGCTGCCGTTTTGGGTAGTTGGAAAATTGTAAGAGAATGTCAGCTCTGTCTTTTGATGGCTACTACTTGGGGAGTGATAACTTAGGCAACGGATCGTAACAGCGCTTTTTGGTCATTATCTATTGAATTATGATTGTTTTCAGACTCCAGAAATGCAACTGCTAAAACTTTATTAGATTTTGAGTACACCTATGTATACGTATATATATATACATATATATATATACAGTGTATCTGTTGAAGCAAAAACAAGTCCTACTACCAATTTGTAAATGGTTTCCGTCTGAACAAAATTCACTTCTTTATTTAGAAATCCTGTACGAATGCATGTCTTGGATAATTTATCAACCTTGGAGGTCCATTTAAGGTAGACATGAACCTATTTGTTTTAATTCACGCTATGCTACTGCATGACGGATATGAAATTCGAGTGTATGCGAAGCGTTCATTACGTGTCTGAGATGTGGTTTCCAGTAAGCAGGTATGTCAGTATGTTTTCATCAGATGTAAGTGGCATTTATTCACTTTTTAACAGTAATACATCACGTTGCAAAAATGTCACGTTCATTGCTGTTCATTTTGTCAACTGAGGGCCGGGTTTTTTGTTTATTGTGCAGATCAACTGTCGTGGTAGAACAAAACTAAGGAAAAAATAATTGATTTACGAGAAACTCATTAAGGAACACAATTAAATGGAGTGATATACACAAATCCCCTTCATGTGAACCGTGTATTTTTCGGGATATTAATATATTCGTACCTGAAGTATGACATGCGACTAACAGTTTTCTAAGGTTTACTCAACACTATTACATGCAGTTTTGAACATCTCATGGTAAACCGCTCTGCGTGGATGCAGTACGCCATGGGCTGTTTGTTTGCGGTTTCTAGCAGAAAGATATAAAAAGGAAGATCAAGAGCCATCGAAATTTGAATGTTGAGCTCTCCGGAAATCATGCTATTTAAACCTAGCTTACTTTGGTGGGATTTATCATTTGAAAACAATCTTGGAAAATAGAAATCATCGTCATGGCTTCATCAGTCGACAATGGTTGTTAACATGCTACGGGTTATTTTGTGCATATGAGATTGCCAGACAATAAATTTACGCAGTACTAAAAATAACCCAATCCAAAAAACGCTGGTACAAACTAAGATATCCTCGTCAGCTGCTGTTCATTCCCACAGTTGTATGCCAGACATTATGGGGCAAACTTCCTTACGAAGCGTTTTGATCAAAACGTGTCTTTCCTTTAGTCTCCTAAAATACAGCATGTCTTTTGATCGCAGAAAAGTTGAAGTATCGAACACCGGTTTGGGTTATGTTTTTCAGTAGCGTAACTGTTTCACAAAAAAACAGAACTAATCTTATTAGTTGTCTGGCTTGTAATATTAGTTCAACCGCCACTCGCCGGCTAAGATCATAAGAACGTTGAAAATGTAAGACCTCATACCGGAGTTCACTTAGCTCCCAGGTTACTCCTGGATTTACCGTTGAATGAAATTTCATGGTCTATCTCAGTTTGCTGACTGTTTCTTACTTGCCGCAATTTTTGTTAATGATCGACGTACTGTCCGCTTATCGTATACCTGTTCATGCTCCCCGGATTGTTTGAAGTAACAGTTATGCCAGCTGGTCTATACAGATGCCATATAAAATCATTATGATCAAGATTATTGCAGCCGGCGATGAACGACAAACCATATTTTGTGCTGTAAAATGCTTGAATGGTTTTTGTTTACAATTGCAGTTTATCCCCTCGTGTAACTCAACGTAATGTTCAGTACATTGTTCATTTTTAACACAAGGTATGGTACGTATTCTGTTTTAGTACTCTGAGTCTTGAAACATGCGACAAGTGGTAAAAGTTGAAATTACGTCACAAATAAAATAAAAACGAAACATACGTTAAACTACTGGATTTCATTTCTTTTGTTACACACCCCGCACTTAATTCATGTTGATCAAAACGAAGCTATTTTCAGGGAAACTAACGGCTTTCGATTGTCCGTCAAACGATATTCGATTCCATGCTTGTGAGCTTTCAGTTGATTGACTATTATCGAACAACCTGAAACTAGATGTTGGCTTCCATATTTGTTTTAATTACAACTCTTGATCATTCGGTTATAGTTAAAATGTTACATCAAGGTTATTTCAGGAGTTACACGTGTTGTCTAAACACAATCACCGCTGTCAGTTGTGTTTGCAACTTCCTCAAAAGTGTTGTACATATAATACCGCCCCACGAAAATAACAATGAGTTTAACTACAAACGCACGTAGTTTCAGACCGTTCTACTTAAACCACCCATACTGAATATAAACACGATTTCGTAAACCTCTAGTAATGCATGGTTACACCCTACTTTTCAGTCATTCAAATAGCCGTTATTCATGAATGTTGTGGAGATGATCTGATTTTTTGGTAACACCACTAAGTGCAAAATAGAAAACGGCTAAGAATATTTGATCGGGAGTCTTTTATGAGATAATAGGCTGTTCCACAAGCAGGTTTTAACACATTGGTTTGAAAAGAAATGCCGTTTGTTTAATTAAACTGAGAGAGATTTAAATCAGTGAAACAGCTTGCGTGATGCATAAAGCAGCGGAAGTGTTTTAGGGACAAGTTGACTTCTCAACTACACCAAAGTTTTAATCACTTTTACGGAAACGTCAAAAAAAGAGACAAGCAAAAGTTGTAAACAAAATTATGCTAATCGAGATTTCAAAAGTTGAATTGATTTATGGAGATTAATGTGTTAGCACATAAATTAACGAGTTGCTGTATAAATGGATGATGTTATTGTATGTGATTTCTCCGCTTCCTCACTTGGTTAGTGCTCAGTTGAGTTTTGTGTGCGACAAAATAATAATGTAGAGGGTGAGTAAACAACAATTGACAAAATCGTTATCTAAAAAAAAATAATTTTCCGTAGAGATTTGTTTTTATCGCAACACTTTAAATTCTGGTAGACTTTCAGTGACGCACACGTAAATCTGATGAGTGAAATCATCTTCATTAAACCGATGTATTGCGGTGAGTTTATGCTGGTAATACTTTAAAAGTTTTTAAGATGCGTTCAGTCCATTAAAATATATAGTTGTGGGTTAATCTGGCTTGATAAGGTATGCATTTACGATGTAAATCTATAGTGGCACAAATTTTGACTCACTGACTCCTGTTTCACTGTTAACTGCTAAACCGGACTTGAGCAATAGCGACTACTTCTGTAGTCTCTACTCTAAGGATATACCTAGTAGTTGCACGCCTGCAAGTCAAGTTCAGGGCAAGTTACGGGCTCATTTAACAAAATTGCATTTCACCAAGGAAACCGTTTTACAACATCCGTAGACCATTTCTGCTTCACGACCCCAGCTCACCTAAATGAACAAAACAGTGCATTATCTGAAATTAATTGCGACCGCACTCAGCAGAAGCTAATGTGAAAATAAAATTTATTAAAACACGTTGGTGCATCCGTATTTCTAAGGTGTGTAATATTATGAAAGAGTATTGTAAGCGTTAGCGAATTACGTAACAGTGAGTGAACTCCTCAGTTAACAAATAGTTTGTGTAACGAGAATTTGAACGTCAGATAGAATGAGATGTCAGACCTTAAAGAGAAAGAAAATGTAGTGTCATGCTACATGGTTATCAGGTGATGTTGTATATTTTATAGCTCCTTGTGTTTGGTGAAATAATAAGCAAGTCTATTACGTGAAGTAATGGTCACACCTTGATATTATGACCAATTCAGTTTTCAGGGTTCACTCGCGAGCTCGAGTGAGAGTCCGGGTGAGTTGTGACATAACGTTTCAACCACCTCGAACGGTTTTCCTCAGGATTGGTGTGGTCGAAATCATACTAACAACAGAACAGTGATAACGTGGAGTTTGTCTTGAGCAGATCAGCCCGCGTTGCGTCTGAATAACTTAACCAAATCCGCTGCTCATTAAGTAGGAATGAGGCTAATGCAGATAAGCAATATATGTGTCTGGTGTTATTCATCAACCCACGCCATACTCCAGACAGAGGCTGAATGTCATTACGGTTGACGAATGCGTGTTCTGTGTGGATGGTGAGAACTTCAGCACAGCATCGCTCTGCATAGGAAGGCAGACCATAACTCGACCTCCACCGGAAAATTCGTTAGAAATCACTGACCGTGCATACGGTACACTAACTGTAACTTTACCTGGCGTTTGAAGTTGGGATGCATCTGTTGAAGAAAAGTGTGTGTATCAACGTGACCACTATTCCCTTGTTGATGTGATTTCGATTGCAACGTTTCTGATGAGGGCCACTGGAGATGGTTGAAAGGTTGGGTATTATGACTCGTTGGTAACGTCGTGTTTTTATTCCGCTTAGCAGAAACGTGTTAAGCAAGACGCCCATTCGTATTAGATTTGGTGCAGTTATTTTACAACCGGAACATACTGTGAACAATAATCTATTGCTTTCGTCGGAGAAAGCACAACCCATAACGACAAATGCAGCTTCGAGCTAACAACTCTGTCTCCAGTTCTACATTGCTTACCTGAACGTACCGGACGTACTAAATGCTGATAGTTTTAAGCAGAGTTGAAGCTGAACGCGAAGGCTTATTCATGTTTGAACATATACGTATATGGTGTAAAACAACACTTTACGCCCCCTGACCAGCCTAATTACTTCAGTACAATTCTGCAGTTATACTCACTATTCGTATGATGAGTTGCTCAAGTAGTCTGATGTGTGTACCCAGACGATTCCAAGCTGGTGTCAACCGTCTTGGAATGGAGGTGAAGGATACCAAATTTACAAATCGACGAACAACGAATTGATAACGAAATGGCAGAACGGGATGTGGTTAGTGGCGAAGAAAAAACAGTTGACTGAATATGATGGGAGCTACCTATCAATAGCCCTAGCCGAGGGGATTAACACAGTTTTGTAGTTACATGGTTGGTTACGACTACGGCCAGTTCAAGTTGCAAGTCACACGATTTAAGTATACAGTATACCGAGTAGATACACTTTCAACTGGCAAAAATTTATTCTCACTGAATAACAAAGCGAAACCCTTGGAGTAAGACAAAACAGCAAATAACTTGTTCACAGTGACTTTGCAGTTAACCTATCGGAACAGAAGGTGAGAGATTACTGTGCGAACCAGGTTAAACAAGTACACAATTAAACCCAGATAGTGTGACTTGTTAAAACGTTTGTTTTAACCCGGAAGCCGCAATCAAATTTGAACATTGTTCATCCCAGGGAAATGATAATCCCGTCTAATTAATAGTTATATAATAATGAAAATGAATTGCGGTCGATTACCGAGCATTGTTAACGTAGCTGTGTACTACTTGCATAAGTCATCGAGGTCACGAGCATTTAGCACGCGACAGAACGATCAATACCTCACGTGATCGTTTATCGGCGTACATTAGAGAACAAACCACTATTTTTGTATCTAAATTAATTACTGACTATTATCCTCCCTTGTGGTCTATAGCGTGGGCAGTCTAGAGGCCAATCGTAGTATAAATCTGTTTCAATTTCTCTCACTGTCACAAAGCTGTAACTAACACGAAATCAGACAGGAGAGTTCTTGCGTCGTGTCAAAATTACAGAGCGAAATGTTTGTTGACAATATCTTTAGCTAAACACATGCCGCAGGATGATTAATAGTTTATTATTTGTGTTGTTCACGATATGCTGTCTGCGGTTAATGAATAAAAGCTTACAGTAGTTTACAATTTGTGCCTCATACTCACCCAGGAGGACAGCAAAAACATTAACACGTATGACTTTGTGACTTTGATCATGAAGATTTTGAACTGGAGGATTCTAAGGGAAATTCTTTAGGTTGTGGTTCAATAACTTTTCATCTACAAATAAATCGATTGCTTTACCACAATGAGGTGGAAGTAACCAAGTAAAGGATGGAATTGAAACTAGCTTTGCTACATTACAGACACGCTCTAGACGGGCGCCCGCCATTTTTCCAAATGTATGCATCATGTTACTGTCTTTAGAAAGAACCCTGAAGCGTAGTGATTGTTTGGGTACCTTCGCAACCGGTATTTTCGTCATTACTTATTGGTTTAAAAAGTAGTTACCCCGAAGTGTTTTCTCACAGCAATTCCTACGTAGTTTGTATTCTGTCGTCTGAGCATATTATTGATGACGTTAAAGGATGTAAAACTTGACGAATTTTGTAGATTACAATCATGTAACTCATAAAGTTTACATGCCATTCTCTCATTGTATGACTGGGCTACACCGGTCATACAGTATCTTTATAGGTATCTGGTTGTAACACAAGTTCGATAACATTACTATATTTGAAACAGTTCGATCCCTTTAGAAGTTTCAACAACACCGTTAGAGCACGAAAACTAATAGACACAAGCATTTCCTAATGACTCGCTACGCGTTGAGTTTTTCATTCTGATTACAAGTTTTCATTACACAGAAACAGTCAATCAGGTTGATGGCAGAAGGGTAGAGAACAAATAGGTCAAATTCCATGCTAATAGGTGAAAAGCAATTCAACGTAACTAACCTGGTTTTTGGTCAGAAGATAACAGTGCTACTGTACTATACTGGTACTATACTGTACTATACTGGTACTATACTGTACTATACTGGTACTCATTGAGCTTCTCCAGTGTTACATCTGCACACTGACTGTCTATGCACTAATGAAATTACCTTGATAGGTGATGAAGCATATGGAATTATAAATGCTTAACATGATAAAAGACCAAACATTTGACACTTTTACCCGGATATCTTGTTTTTACGTTTTGTCCTCTGACCGCCCAAATTGACGTTTAACAATTTTTGAAAAACACTGTATGGCGGAGGAAATAGCTTTCTGCTGTTTATCATCAGCCCAAATTTTCAAAGTTTCCGTAGAACAGTCTTTTCAGGGTGATCGAACAAAACAGCCAATGAGTTTCATTGAGGTCAATCAGATTATAGATACCAGTAAAGAATATGCTTTATACACTTTATAGCCAAATTATAGCACCATATGAACTATGTTGATTAATTTACCGAAGTGGGTACTGTCATTTACAAAAACCAAGTAAAACCTTTGTGGGCAAACAATTGAATTTCGATAGCCTCGGCTGTTTTCGAAATGCAATACATCACACCTGTCGGCTGGTTGTTCATGAATCGGTCAATCGAACGAAAAGACGGGGCTGGGTTGACGGCAAGAGTGAAGTCAACAAAGTGTGCCATAACCGTACTAGTACGTGTCTTCGCGATGCTGTTATTATCCGCGCTGGTTGATAGTCACGATCAACTTCGAATAAGCTTCCTGTCTTACCGCCTGCATAACTAGTCCCATAGGCAGAAGTAAATGAACAAGTGAGCGTAAAAGGAAGTTGGCCTTGGGAAAAGAGAGGTTACTGGTAATTGGTATGTAATTTGGTTGAATCAGGTTGAACATCACTCGCACCTGATCGCTGCTGTTGCACTCATATAGACTTTCCAATAAGTTTCTTTTGGAAAGAGGAGATTGTGACCGGAAGTGACTTACACAATTGTCACACACTACTGCATTCCAGCGGACAAAGCCGAAAGGTGTAGGTATAATCAGTAAAACTTTGCAAACATTGGGGTTGTTGACTTTGTTTTTTATTCTGTTCGGATAGAAGTGCTAAGCAAATGATCCATTTTTTAGCCAATTTAACTGCGTCTAGTTCCGTCATCTAGCACACTAAGTAGTCTTTTGTTAGACTGAGGTCAAGCAAAGTTGCTGAACTGTAGATTTAATGTTGGTTTGCAGTAAGGGCAATTGATCATGCCATTACTGAACCTGTTGATAACAAAAATTGCAAACGTTCAGCTTCTCTAATTTTCTAAAGTAGAAATTTGCTTTTGTTTGTTTGTTTCTTTTAATATAACAAAGCATTTGCTAAAATTTAAAACTTTTGAGTAATCGTTCGGTGATAATCTCTGAATCAGAAACTTACATATTGTTAGGGCGCCCACCCTGTTACAGTTCCAAGGCACCTCCGTCGTGAGAAATTAAAAAAACTATTGACTCATTCTTACTTAGCGGAACTGCTCAAATCGGTTGAGACTTTTTGTACCGCTATGCGCATTAGCGACCCTAACTTTTTTTCATGATGTGTTGGGAATGTGTGGTCATGACGTGCCCTATAAATGCTTTGTAATTGTCGCCCTAGGAGGGTTTACTACACATATTTAAGCAAACGACTTGTTATTTCGCACGGTTATAAATTGATTGTCTGTTTCAGTGCACAGGGACCACTGAACAAAAGCATTAATTTCTCGTTCTGAGTCTAAACTACATGCGCTCGTAACATTGACGCTGCATGATTGTGATGAGAAATTGTGAAAACTGGTGACGGCAATCTACTGTTTCATTCTGAAATTTTGTCTGTCAGGACCACGCAAGGAATTTTTATGTGCAGATGCATTCAAGCAACGTTAGTTTGTTACACTCTCCAATCAGCACATAATCAATAATTTACGATTGTAAAACAGACAGTGATTAGTGGAAGCTTTAACGATTAACCGATTTAGTAACCAGTTGTATATTTTTCTGTTTGAACCTCTCTAGCTTCCATACTCACTTGTACCGAAACTGGTCCACATTTCTCGAACACTCCTACCAATCAAAATCACTTTGATGTTTGCTCATCACTGAATACCAATCGATGCGAAACAGTCGTAGGTATGTTACAGAAGAAACCAGATTATTGGCCGTTGTTGGAAACCAGATATACTCACCATTTACCATCAATCTACTCGCCCTTACTGGCCGTACTTAACGGAGATCAGACCTATCAAAACAAACTGAAGCAATTGGACAACCACTGCTCGACATCCTCCAATACAAATTGTGATGTCCACAATGATTACCAGAAACTTGCTCTTAGAAGATGTCAAGAACGCTTGTCAGTGTTGAACGCGACGGACAAAGAAGATCTGAAGAAAAATATGCATTCCGCGGAAAATCGCAGTATACAATTCAGTTGGAACCATCACCATGGTGCAATGGTTTGCAGTGGAGATTTTAAAAATCTTCAGGACGGCTCTGAAGATATCATTTTTCGAAACAGCGGGATTGCGCATTCTGAAAACCCTTCAAGCTGTGAAGAGACGATTCATACCCAAACGAGTTTAAGTGAAATAACTGAACAAGTATTGAAAAAAGACGGAAGCAAGATAAATTCTAAGCCAGTAAATGAAATTAGCTTCGTATGAAATTAAACGGTTGTATTGATTCATACGAATTTCCTAATGAATCCTTCATTTCAATAAATAACTCCACAATATTCCCTTTTTTCCTGTGATACAACGATAGATTAATGTCTTTCAAAAGTAGTAAATAAAAAACTTAAAAATAAAAATATGAATGCCTATTAGGGAATAGTAATCTAATTTCAACTCTGTAAAAAGAATGTTTATGGCATTAATGACGAATTTATTACGGCGGTTGAAACATTAGTACCATGTTGATGGATGGGCGTATTCTTTATACTAAACTGATATTTTCAAGCTGACCGGTCTACTTAACTGTCTTGGAGTTTGTTGGAAGAACAGACCGTTCAGTCATTTCGGGGTGTAACATGCACGCCGGCCGTCTACACTTTGACTGTCCGGTACACTTACGGACCAACTGTGGGGCAACGAGGAGACTCCAGGGGACAGCGTTTTTCCAAAGTAGAGATTCAAACTACAGTCCTGTTGTTATAACCCGTCCAGCCGTGCGGAATCAGAACACGAAACTCGAGAGCGCACACTGAAATTCTGCCACTCAGTGGATGACCAAAACGAATGTGTCATGTTACCCATAAACATGACCAGTCTGACAAACAACCAATCAGAAAGCAGAGACCTATTGATCTCATTTAACCAGACCACAAACGGCTGGTAGGACCAATAAGCAGGCGTTAGGACAAAAGCACATCGACTATCTGCAACAACGGGAACGTGTCCGTAACACTTGCAAAAGGAAACAACAAGAAACAAGCATGAGCCAAAGGCCCAGTAAGCCATGCACATGACTTACACAAACGAAAACGGCACCGACAACACAGCAGCACGCCATGTTACGCAATCCAACTTCAACCCGTGCGCGTATGCTGGTTTCGGACACAGGTTACACGGGGTATTGGTTTCCTCAGTCATTGGTCTCATGATTTACCAGTGAGTTGCTGGACAATAAATTAATGAACACAACTTATTTACTTGATGAATGGCTGTCCAGACTTTCATTCGGTAGTGGCCCAAAAAAATGTAGGCTCATTCGTGATTGATAGGTTAGATTCTCCTAAGTGTTTCGTGCTGATAGGATTCCACGAGATTGAAACAACTCTACACTAATTTTCCCAAGGTTGTTGGGATCAGTCTTTTTTATACCGAATTATGCCTCCTAGTCTCTACTATTTTACTAGTAATTGCTACGCCAACATGCGATAAATTTCGAGGCATAATATGGTGAACTGGATCTCCCCAACTTAATGCAAACAATATAAATCTGACCACAGAAGCTTCTCAAGTAGTCCCACCTACCTTATTAACAAATTGAAAGTTCAAGTTGGCCATCCGGGCTGCCAATGCAAAACAAACCTACCGGTAACATTGTGGGAATTTCAATCAACGAATTGTACTGAAGGTACACACCGCCACACTGTTACCATCAGACAGTGGCCCATACACCCACTTCTTTGAAAGATTTTCTGTGTGCTTACGTACGCTTTATCTAATGCGCTGAACACATCGTCATCATTTTTTTAGTACCCACGAGTAAATACGTACCTGAAGTGCCTCCATTCTTTTCGGCATAAAGCCTGGCAAGTAAATATTTGTATTTACCTATAAGGTACGTTGCGAAGCATAAAACCACTTCTGCACCTTTCTTTCACGGGGAGACTGAATCAAAAGTACCCGAAGATCACATACCGCGGTTCTGAAGTGGGGGACTGTTAGGGTGGGCCAAACTGACTTATAATTGTTTATCTATATCAGACCTAGCACGGTACATCATATTCACCCAGCTGTGATATAAGCAACAACGCTGTAGATTTGAAAAACACGTTTTAGTTAAGATTAAACTTGCAATCTATTACCTGCAAACGCAAAACTTGTACGCAAACAAAACGCGGGAAATAGATGAACCCAAAAACTTCTAGGAAGATATGGCTGACGATAAACATATCTAGATGCTGTGAAGCGAAATTTTGGATAAACGAAGGTCAAAGCTTGGTAGAAGCAGCGTATCTCACATAGAGATATTGCAGTTATGACTGTGTACATTTGCTAGAGTGCATGAATTATCGTCAGTAAGGTCAGGGTTACTCTAAATTGTGTGGAGATACACACGCACCGTTCATAAGTCGTGAACACGGGTTAAGAAGAGTGACCAGCAAGAAAGTCAACGTCAAAGCAAATGGCATGGTTACATGGAGCTTTCACAAATCACTCTCACAATAGTACGGGCAATCGCTCGTCTGGTCGCGTTAGATCATCAGACGTCGGTTTTAGCCTGCACTCAAAACAAGTGAATGGAAAGGCATAAAAAGAACCATGTAGCACCATATTATCCGCAAAATGTACCAATAAATCTGTATTGTAAACAATCACCATATAGCCATGTGTAATAAACGTGTTACGATGGGTGCTGGCGGTATCGGCGATGTTGTGTTTGCAGATGACGGTGCGCT
>JTDE01000495.1:0-19905 GCA_014338405.1 Paragonimus skrjabini miyazakii
TTCACACATTTATAAACAGTTCCTCGATTTTCAAATATTCGCCAAACATCGGAGTAATCTCAGTTTTCAAGGGACGTACAGTAATAGATTTAGTTCAGCTTGGTAAACTACAACCTATTCAAGCAAATGACGCCTCAGGCGTTGTCTTGGCACCAGTTTAGTTGGGAGACAAAACTGTACTCTCAAGGATCTAACAACTACCCCATCCTTGAATTTAGTCCATAAAATTCAAAACTTCATCTGGCTCAGTTTGTTTTAAAATTGAAAATTGAATAACGGTATTCATTGCAACCGACTATTGTCAGATCTTCCGAGAACTGTCGTATTCTAACATCCCTGCCCCTCAAGTACATTTCTTACGTTACATTCATGCGGTATTCGGCCTACGGCAAAGTTTTTCCAAGTCAGGGTCATTTGAACTATGGTTCACGTGACAGCTCTACATGTTTTCAATCAGATATTCATTATATGAGCACTCAAGCCATGGCAGGCGCTCAACAACGTATAAGTCACGAATAGTGAGAGATCATACATGTTTATGCAGTAGAACGATCTACCGAAAAATCTATCCGAGTGTCATTACCTAACGTAAGCAACACAAAATAATGTAGAAACTTTTTAGGTCTGATTATCAACTTTAGAAGTAAGGGTGATCAGTACATTATGCTCCTCCAAGTCATTGATTGCTTTTATGCAAACGAACCGTTCATTTCGTTGAAACAAAATTGTGATGAACTATAGTGTAAGTTACAGGTGAGTTGACGGGAATTTTGAAGAATTAAAATTAAACGTCGGTCGTATTTGGTAACAGCATCTGCACGAAAGTAAAATGCTTAGGAAGGTCGTTTTGAAATGGAGCTCTACACTCAAGATAAGTTCTCACGGTAGCCTGAACCCGAGTCCAAATCATTGCCGTGGCAAAGATGTACATTTGTGACATGCTGTAACAAGTTTGCGGTTAGAATGAGTCAAGATTTTCTTCCAAAATAGATAAACCAAAAGCTTCCTATGAATGCAATATTTGTGATTGAATGTTAGTGGTTTCTAATATAGGATTTAGTACGTCTTTTGTTTCTCTTTCTCCTAACACGCACATTGTCGTCGCAATCGTAGACATACAATCTGCATGCTTATACTTCTGGATCATCCAGGTGAATGAATTGTTTGAGAGAAGCGCAATGTCCCATGGACTCTGTCAACTGTTGTTGTTTATGAACTTCGACTGGTAAAGAAATTTTATGCGAGCACCACCCGAACACATAGAACTCTTGTTGTCTTGATTAGACTGAGCTTGTTTCACTTAACTTGCACATCAGTATTCATAAACATTAGCTATTATGCTCTGCCTGGACACTCTTATTCATACACGTCTTGTAACTTTTCACAACTCACTGTCAAAAGAATAATCATCTAACAGTTGATATTTAAAATCTAATGTCAACCTATTGAATTCAGAACATTCCTAAGCTTGTCAGTAAATTCTTGTGTTTAGTAACACAATCGAACTTTTGTGTAACATGTGTACGATTTAGCATTGTTACGGTTTAAACTGAATTTCTATAGCAAAAATTAGTGACTTAGGAGAATAAAGTAAACCAGACCAAACGACTGGTTTTCAGCCTGTACTAGTGGGAAGGTCAAATAGGCTTGGTAAAATTACATGTGGTCATTTTGATATGATAGACAGAAGACGCAAAAACACTAAATGAATTGATATTCCATAATTTCATCAGTGGTAAACATGTGATTGGAATGAAAATTAAAACAACACATCGTAAATGGAGTGGCTAAAAGTGTAAGTATTTCTGGATGAGTTACACTCGCGTCTAAAACCAGAATACATAGAGAGAATAAGCGACTGGCTGCCAACGATTAATTGATCTAATGGAATGAGAATGTTTTAACGGACAGGGAACTCAAGGTATACTTAGCCAGTCGGAAGTGACAAAAAAGCGGAAGATGAGAGGGTAATGTACATTGAAATACCCAGAGAAACTACGTTCAATCACTGTCTATATCTAACAGTAAAACTATCGCTGGCTGTAAAACCGCCCAATGCGTATAAGTCATGCTGCTCCTTATCAATTCTCACCCATAGCATATCACAGCGGAGGCATCATCACGCCCGACTCTCTTGATGGTACAACAAGAGATACTTGAAAATCAGTTACCCCATACTAGTTGACCGATATTCACACTTGACGATATGTGTTCATAAAACGTACCGGATTAAAAAATCTTTTCGGTAAGTGGACTCCCACATGGGAAGAAAAACATGTTTAAATGAATCTTACCAGTGGTAACTGATCTTATTGATTTTGGGAAAAGTCTATACTAGATTTGTTTTGCAGTGTACATTTGACAAACATTTCAATCACTCTTTCCGGCTGTGTCCGACGGTGTACGACAGCCAAATCGTTATTTTGCCCATTCAGTATACAATCTGGGAAGATGTCGATACAAGTATCACCTCGACTATTACTTCGCCAGACAGCGATCTGTTTCCTTGGTTATCCTGTTGGGTAGAATAGATTGTTAGTGTCTAATGAAGAAAGCCATGGTGGGATTGACCGCAGTCAGCACAAATCGGTAAGGCAGTCCACTTGACACTTGATAGAACTAGCGGCTGAGTGCGCGGTAGTTTGAATTCATGGCATGTGTGATTATCTGTTCTGGCCGAAATTTGTGTTGAGACCCAAATTTCAAGGAACAATGTCCAAAAATGCTCAGAAAATACAAGAACTTTTTACTTTTGGTTAGTCGGAAAAAACCTATCAAAATCTGAAGACAATCAGTTTACAGGAAACAGAGTACCAAGTTAGCCATGAGAATTCTGTTAGCAAGAATGGACTACACATTAGTAGACCCGAGGTAAACTACATAATTCCAATCCTCAAATAGATCTGTTTCAATTTTTCTGATAAAGATACTGAGGCCTATCAATGCGGAAAAAGTGGAGCATACAGGTGAATTATTCACTACAGAAATAAAATAGTTTTAGCTAGTCGCTTGATGCTAGTCAAAACAAATAGAGCGTATTTAAATAAGTGGGAATTCACACAAATTCACAGGCGAATGTGGCTGAGCATTTGTACAGGATAAATCAGTCAGACCAATGTGAGGTCAGTGGCGAAGTGGTCAACACGGTTGCCTCATGAAAGCGTGGCCGAAGTTCTTGTCCCAGCCGTGACAAGCTCTAACAAGAACGAAACGCGAATCCATTGTTTCTTTCCGAAACGGGTTAGGTGAACAGTCCATGGGAATGTAAACAACCGATGATGATGTTCAGTTTATACTTCTCCATAACTGACGCATCCATGTGAAAACCGCACTATGTCTTACTGTATGCACGCTATATCAGTTATTGATAATACTTTATCTAGTATATCGTTATCCAATTCTCATATACCCAAACAGACAGCTTGCATCAATTAGGTGTATGTAATTGTACATGAGTGCACTACAAGTAACGTATTCCTGTAAATGCAATCAAAAATAATAGCAACCTACTGCTTCCTTAATCTAGCTGCTATCGTACCCTGTAAGTTGTCATGTGCTGCGGATTCAGATACAACACATACACTCCAGAATAGGGTAACAATGTTAATAGGGCTGTCCTCGATTGACCTCACTTCAGCATTTCATGGCTTCTTCTCGTCACCTTCAGCGGTCGCTTCTCCAAGCCCTTCAAAAATATCCACATACCCGCCAACTTTGTTAGTCAATCATAACTTCCCCTATTTCTAACATGTTTTCAAAACCATCCAAGAGGATGTGAACAACCCCATCGTCCAAGGGTTGTAAATAAAGCTTCGTCATGTTCTTGTGCAGAACACAATATCTAATACTCGTAATATTTTTTGGATACCCTCCTCTACTATCAGTTGTCGATGAGAAAGCTTGGACACAAATACAAAGTTACTTGCAATGATCTCCCCAAAATACAATTTTTGTGTACTGTGGCAAGTTTTCTTATCGATAGAAAAGGGGCAATTGGCAGCTGCATGTTTGGATACTGAACGATGAATGATTTTGTGAGTATATTAGCTGGAGCGTTGTGCAAACTTACGACTGTCTAGTTCTACATGAACAGGTGGGACGATTTTTTAGTTCTATTAAAAACACAGTTTGTGGGTGTGAATATAAACGCTGTTTTTCAGAGTATGACATTTAGATAATGTCTATCGTATTCCGCTGTCCTTTTCAGTCCGGTTCGGGTATAGAAAACGTTCATAAACATTATCATGGAAGTGCTAATTCAACGCACCGTTTTTTTGAATAGACAGTGTTACCCATCTTAATGGTAGTAACCTCTGCTAAACCTTGTACGCATTTTTAGCAGTGTAAAACTGAAAGAGAATGTTGAGTAACAGGCAACATGCTGATTTGTTTTGGACATATGGAGCTCAATAGTGAACACTTGTGTCTTTCATGAATGACCTTTGACAACATCCGTCTGGCTCCAGTCGACCTCGAAAAGAACAACATCTGCCGGTGGCTGATTTGAGTGCTAAAGAATCAGCTGTTCTTGCTTTTGAATACAGAGGGTCACCTCCTGACAACAACTTGTACTGTGCGCGATTGTGTAGGTAGGGTTTGTGAAATATTCCTTATAAGATTTCCTTAGTTCCGTATGGTGACAATGGCAGTGTTAATAAACCGTCCGCTCAACAATTGAATAAAATATTCCCCAGTCGTTTCGTTATTCTATACGACTATTTGAGAACAAAAATGAATGAATTGAGAAACATGTCTTCTCGTAGTCCAGGGCACTCGACAGTAGAAAACCTAGGAAATATTCACCGGACTGAATGCATGTATGACTCTAAGAGTAGATACAATGCTTACTCATACGTTCGTAACTCTTCGTCAGAGAGGAGTAAACGACCGACCAAAGATTTCACGAGTTAGAAAATCTTTATCGATTTGCAGGACAAGCCAATGTTTTGGTTGATAAGGTATTCAGATTGGGACACAGTCTTCAAGAACAAATGCAAAAATAAGTAGGTAGCAGGCTTCTGTGCGTTTCCAACTCCAGGATGTCTCGATAAAACTAGGTTATAAACCGATATTACTGTTAGGTGATTTTGTATCAGACAAAGGTGATTCAGATAGTTATTTTGGTTACTACTCACATCACCCATGATGATTTAATCAGAATGCTCATATTAACATGATGAAATAGACAGTGAAAATGAAAAATTCGCTAGTCTTACCAACCCTGTACAGACACGCACATCAACAATCTCCCGAAATGAGTTATAGTATCTAACGTTGACTGTAACCACTGAGGTACGGTTGTGTTCATCAAACCGGGGACGTATGTACTATATGGATTACATCCGTCCTAATTGTCATCACAACGAACTCGACTTATCACAGGCTTTTGCTAGCCAGACTCGATTATTAAACTTATCAGAGTTTGAATTCTAGTGAAATATCTCCGATTCTACACTCTTCCCCCTTGTGTTAGTGCGATTCGTTCCGGTTGGACTACTCATAAATTTTAGACAAATACCAGAAAATCCCCTTGGTTTATCTTAAACTGATATCAAACCATACGTAAGTAACATCACAACACCTGAGTGTGATACAGAAACATTTAAAAATTGAAAACGTAGTTCTAAACTAGCTTCGAGAAGTGTAAGCGCAAAATCTTTTGATGTCCAGATATTGATACAAAACAATAAAACCTGTTTTATCCCCAGGTTCTTATCTCGTCGACTAACACAACTTTGTTCTCTGGGAATTATTTGTGTTTCTAGTGGACTAAAAGCCTGAATCATTGTATAAGTTGTACATAATATATTTACTATCATTCCGATAAGACTATGGAAATAACGATGAAAATGTTGATATTAACATTGAACCTCTAAACAGACATGAAACATCAAATATTACATTAAGATACACTGACCTTCTTTAGCGTTAATTTGCTAAGTAAGAACCTTGAAACTAGTATCCTGCCAAAGTCATTTATATATAAGGTAATGTGTGTTTTAGTAAACTACCAAAACAAACATTACAAATTCCTTTTATTATTGAACTGTTGTAGAATCGTTTTTTTTTGCAACATTTCATCCTCGTAAAATGTTAAAGGATTATCGAGGCAAAATTCCTAACATTTCCTAAGAAAATGCCATCCGAATATTTGGCCAGTAAACACTTGGATCGATAGGGAAAATGTAACTTTATCCGTCAAACCCTTGTTTGATCTTACAGTATTCGAAGTTGTCAGTTTACGAGGGAACTGACGTATGACAAGATAAGAAAAACGAAGCTGACGTTTTGGATTGCTGGGGGTCCGGTAAAGTCACAATCAACTAAGAGGTACATTTCTGACCCAGGGCCGCAATCGCGTTAGTAGTTGATTGTAATTCCAAAAATTTTAACAATCTACTGGCTGTACTTCGGTTACTTAGTACGGTTTAGTTAACACTCCGGTAACTGAAAGTTGCATATGAATGGCAAGTAACACGGGATATAACCATGAATCCTCTGGCATCCCTCAGTTAGTCAATAATCAACGTTTCTATGCGAAGCACAGTATTTCGTTCAGTTGAACCGTTGTGTTAATACCCTACTGAATACAAGCTAACAAATGGTACATTGATAATGAGTTGTTTTCAGCTATCACCAGTGGAGTGGTGGGCAACTGCTTTGACTTTATTGTTTCTCGTCAGCACCACGCATTCAGAAAAAGCGAGCAGATGACTTGCTTGTGTGGCATAATCAGAATGACAGTCAAGGAACCGATCGATGGATCACGGTCATTGGGGTTGCAGAAAAGTACGCGAGCTACTCTCCTGAACCTTCGTATTCGACTTTCGTATTCTCATTCGTCTAAGTATGTTTAGCTTCAACCAAGTAGTACCCCACTTTGTTCTACATACTATAACGGTAAAACTTCATCAGATTGCAGACACTCACTATAACATTTGAAATTCGTTCGTCCAAACTACCGGACTTCATACTTGTAACGGCTAGATGGTATAACGCACGATCCGTAATAAGTACTGATTCCTCTATAACGAGGTCAGTGGTTAAAGCACGTTTTGAGAAATCCTCTCAAACAAGAGACGATATTAATACCGTCGAAACCGTAAAAATCTTCAAGATTTGCAAGACTTTTGCAAATAGATTAGGAAGAACTTTCTTCTGAAAGTTTTGTCAGTCTTTACAATTGAACATCTTTCATTTGATCCCGTAGGCTGGAAATCGGTGGTTTTTAAATAGTGGGAGATCCAAATTCCTACTGAAATAAAATGACTTGTTAGGCTTAGTAAAATCGGCGTCTCTAGTTTCCGACTATCGATATACGAATATTTTAGTACACAGCGTTTATATTCGGTTTCATTCCACGGATATATAATGTAATTGATAAAAATCAAGTTAGTTGAAACTGATTGAAATGAAACTTCAAAAGTGTGTGGCACTTGATGGATTTGTTGTGTTTTCTGAATGTACCAGTGAACTAGAAATATAGCATATGTTCAAAATAACATCCAATATTGTTGAAACTTTTGACCTATTCTCCTTTGATGAACATTTCTGGGTTGCTGTCCTAGATTGTTTAACTTGGTCGTTACTATGTTTTTGAGTAGTTTGATATGATTGGGCCTAAACTAATACTTTCAACCGATTCCATGCAAAACGCCCAAACGTAAAAAGATCAAGGAGACGTTGGATGCTATTACAAAAACCCACTCTAATCAATCCAATATTGCATGACTTTACTGTAAAATAACTTACATACTCATATTTCGTTTAATACCCCACATTACTAAAAACAAATTCACCAACGTCATTAGACTCCAATTTTGCTGACCTTGAAAAAGAAAACTTGGAGGGAATTCAGGATGGATTACATCACTTTTTTGTCGTTGAAAATATGGTACATTAAAAGTATAGTGATGTACATCTCAAATGATACAATGAGACTAACACCATGGAGTGACTCCTTCACCCTATATTGGTCCAGCTGTTCCCAAGGTACCTGACTTCGTGTGTTTAGCCTTCGTTATTTGAAATACCGTTTCATAACAACGAGTTCCGTTAAATAAGACTGCTCCAAAACGATTGCACAACATTCTACGTTTCTGTAAGGTATGTGAAGATCTGCTAGGATAAACGCTTAGACAAACGAGTACCACTTGAACAGAAACAACACAGCATCTCTCTCATATTCGCAGTTGTTATTCGTTTCCAGATTAACGGTTGTTTCCTCCTACGCATAACGTCAGCTTTATGAATTCACCGCTTGACATTTATCACCAGTTCCGCAACAGTACGCTTATTGTTTGAATGACAGTGCTTTAACTTCTTACGTACAGTTTGTAAACTCGAGTCAAGAAGATTCAGCGATATGTATTATGTTTTATGAGCGTTCTTTTACATACTGTTCACTTGTAGTGCAAATCCTAATGGCATGCTAAAGTTAAGCTTGGTTTTATTCCCACTGGAACGAAGAGATGAACAAAATCTGGCCAAAATGGCTACCATGGAGATTATGCTATATACTTTACGTTCCACAAACCTAATGCCAACTAAACTTGAGATGAACAATGGGCCTGTTCACTGGGTTTAATACCGGTCCTTTCACACATCGTCAAATTTAGTGGGATAGGGCGTAGAATATTTTAAAATCTTCTATTTCATGGGTCTATGCGTGTTTACTCGAGTACTTCCAACTACATCCTTCCTACCCAGATTTGTATACGAACAGGGAACTTTTGTAGCAGTGGATGCAACGTGTTCGACTCTATTAGCTCAAACTTCAAACCAGAATGTTTATGGCTTTATGAAATCCCACTCAGATTAGATGAAGAAGCAGTCCAGCTGCGTGAACGTATATATGAGTTACACTTCTTAATGAGGGCGTGGACAGCCATAACTTGCTTACCAGGTGTGCGTATCACTTTGTAGTTCACAGAGGAATCGTTGTAAGCTTTTGTATAACTGTTTATGGGATAGCGTTGCATAACAGTCCGTTTAGTTAACATTTTGAAAAAAGTCTGAAAAGCATGCATGATAAAGTGATAAACCTAATCGATTTAGAATAATTAGTTCTCATAGTATGATGAAAGTCCTAAGGGTTTGAATTCAATCTCACTACAATGCTTTTAGTTTTTTCTGTCAGATATCAACGGATTAATTTCCAAATGTGGTTCTTGGATAATAAAGGCTACATTTCCAATACAAAATTACCTTTGTAGTTCAAACACTTCACTGAACAAGAGTGAATGTCGCTAGATACGATACAAGATAGTAGGCGAGAAGGAATGCAAAACGCTATAAAACGCATTTAGCTCAAGTCATGTTGTCTAAAGATATGCATAACTGAGTATGGAGAGTATACAGGATAAATATGAAGTACGCTAAAATACTATTGTGCATATAGACCCCTCTTTAGTTTTCGGCTAACTATACTCACAGAATATCAAAATTTTATACGTCCTCTCAAGTTAAAAGAAGGTTTGTTAGAAATATCACTCATTCGTCATGATATCTTTAGATAAACCTTAGTGCACATATTTAAAAAACGATGATGTCAAACAATTCAACGTTCAGTCGTAAATCAATGAGTTTTTTTCAATAGTCTATTCAAACTAATTATGGCAGACACAATCATTATGCAGTTATCCACCCAACAACAAAAATTTAAACGGACATGAAGTACTTTATATATAAAGGCAGCTAGAGGGCTAGTAAGCAGTCACTGTGTTAGATCGGATCAATAATTACAGGATGCGATCAAGTTCACTTGAAAGTGTTTATAAATGCACAAGGTAGACTGATTTCGAGGTCTTCGGTAAATCACCGGAAGCTAGGTCAGAATGAAGTGAGGGATCTGCGAATACACAAACTGGATAAGTAACGGGACCAGTTGACAGAATGAGTCTATCGAGTGAAGACACCGATTGTATATGTCTTCCTGTTGTGTAGCCGTTATCCAATACCGCAGACATTCACAATATTCTAAGTCGGATGTTTTTACATTTTGTCGCTAACACATCTCTCGATTTTGCTTGTATAATTTTCCATACAGCAGATAGAACGGTAAACTTAATTTAGGGTGACGCTGACCAATCGATCTTTTTTGTATGAGAACATCGATATTCTCTAGTTCTGGCAGAGTATTCAGGGTTTGTTCAGTCGGACTGGTTAATCTGGTTGACTTTCGATGTACAACGGCATCATCTTTCCGAGACATCGTATGCAAGCACTTCTGTTTAAACAGTTCAGACTGAATTTGTTATAGTCGCAGAAACTATAGAAAATCTCACTCAGTTTACTGCCTCTGGATCATAATCTGATTAAAAAACTCTTCTGAAAAGGTAGCACATTTTTCTAGTTTTATTGTGGCGACCATAGGTTGCTGAAATTTGGCGGATCATGTTCTTAGTGCGTATACTGATTTCTTAATGCCACTTTGCAGAAAGTTTTTGGTTACCTGGATCGAGTAAGATCACTTATACCTCCCGAATAAACGAGTGTCAGTCATAGTGTTATACAAAACTCCACCATAAGTGTACGGCAAAACCCCCACACTCTTGATTTCATGACTCGAACAAGGAACCTGTTTAACAAACAGAACCGTGAGGTTTTTGAAATTATTTTCAACAGTTTATCGAACTGGCGGATCCGGTTCAAAATACAAGCAAAAAATCATTTCCTTTTAAAATGAGTCTATGTGAACTGCATTACAAATGCCTGAAAGCATATTCGCTGCATACAGACTTGCATCACAATGCAGACCGTTGATTTATCTGTCGGGGTGGTACGTTTCCTCATAGCATTGCGCTTGATCGTCCAGCCTCTCCTTGTTTTCCAGTGTCTCTCCAATCAGAAGAGTATGCATAATAGATTTCCAAATAGAATTCTAATCTTCGCAAATGTGTGAGGATGATTTGAAGACATTTAGGTCATCCAGGTTATGTTAGTAGTTATTTCAGGGAGACCAGTTTTACGTGGACATTTGTAAATGACATCGTTCTTCAACAGTGTCACTAATAAAGATATAGTTTTAGAGTTAATAGCTAATGGATTTTGTTCAACTTTGGTTCATTTTCGCACGCCACAAGAAAACATCTTACAGAAGTTGTTTACAGTTTACATTTATCATTCGTACAAAGAAGTTAAAAGGTCACCCAAACATAGACAGGCTGATAATGGATAATGTAGAAACCATATAAATCTACCACAAACGTAAGTAATTAATTTGTGAGTACTCGATGACCGAATTATAGCGATATGATTGAATTTTAGGGTGATTTAGGTGCTCAGTCATTTTCATTCCTTGTCCATGTTTACCGCTATTGAACAGTACCACCGTTACGTTCCGTAGATTCATTGCCAAATGAAAAAAAAGTAAGAGACTAATCCAAATTCAGTTTTACTTTGCTCCGTTTAGGAAGGTGTTCGAGATCTAGTATGGTAAATTAACAAACCAGCAAACATTATTCTTCTGACATGGAAGAGTCAGTTCTGTCGGTCGCTTTTTAACCAGTGTTCAGTTAATATGCTTTGGGCTGATAATCAGCCAGGTAAAAAGTTACCTATTGTTTCAAATAATTTTATCCACGTAATCATCTCCGTCAGATTAGATATTGTAACAGCAACAAATAGCTGTCCTCTTGCCTTCATACAGACGCTTCTGTTATTGGGTTGCGTATGCTATTCCTGTTTAGCTGACTCATAAACCATGTAATTATGAGGTTGCAGGTAACGTGAAACGTGCGGTCGAAAGCAGCAAGCGCGCATAGGCTAAATTTGAATTGTGTAGCAGGGCGTGCCGCTGTGTTGTGGACGCCGTTTTAGTTTACGTTTGTGTAAGTCATGTGCATGGCTTACTGGGTCTTTGGCTCATGCTTGTTTCTTGTTGTTTCCTTTTACAGGACTGTTGTTGGAACCCCTACATCAGAAGTACGCTGTCCCTCGGTGTCTCTACAGTTGGTCTGTAAGTGTAACGGCCAACCAGCATGTAAACAACCGGCTTGCATGTTACAAAGGCTAAACGGTCTAAAGTGGACTGGCTGACGTATTTTGTGAGCAGCTACTGAAAGATTCACGTTCAGGTCACTTCATTGAACATCTCTATCTTTCAGTTAAACCAATTATAGGCACGGAACATGTTATACGTCATGTGCCGTGCGGCCGCCGTTGAAGATATGATTTTGTCTTCCGTAGAGAGATGCTGCGTGAAGCAATGCCATAACTGATCAGTTCAACCGGTGAGAGTAAAATTTGAAAGAGAAAGCGCCATGTGGAACGTGGGGATTCTTACCCGTTCAAACAATAGTACTGAGTTTTCCAGCAATCAGAAGCGAGAAACTTGAAATTGAGGATCTCGTTCTTTTGAAATTAAACAACATACTAGGAGTAGTTGATGAGATCGACTACTTACGGAAAGTCACTATGCACGTGTGGTGGGTTGGTTTGACAAAAGCCACAAATCAAACAGAATATCCTGCAGCCAACAAAGATTTCTAACGTTGTTGATCGACTGAGAAATCGCGCGTTTTCATCTTATGGTAAAATTTCGTTAAACAACACTTTCCAGTCAATGAACAAGTTATTGTCCACTGATCATTAACAAAGTGGTGGACAGCCGTTTAGACTTGGTTGGGCTTCGTCAAAACAGCGCACAAGCCAAGGAACTGAACCCACAACCAGTGGATAGACAACTTGCTATAGTCTAGCCATTTATCCATCAGAACATGGAGTCGCGGTCTTCGGGTTCACAGGAAATTACGTAACCAGTTGTGAAACCGAATATTTGTAAAATCTTCTCTCAACCCCACCTGTGTCTGTAGTGCATGTTTTCTCGTTTTTCAGGCCAACCACAAATAACTCCTCCATTTTAGCCCGTAAGAAAAGATAGTGTAACAACTAGAAAAAGTATCATCAGGATAATATCAAACTTACCTTATATACATTACTGCAAATCCTCTACTAACAACTTTAGTCAAATGTTCAAATTCAAGTCATTCTAAATACATGATTGGAATACTTTCCTCTATTTGATATCTTAGCCATATTCCGCGGTACAATTGCCACAGAAATGAACATGCTTTCATCGATGCTCAATAAATAAAGCTATATATGCATATAGCTCAAAAAGATCACGTCGCTCATCTGTAGTCTACCAATAGAAACAACTGCTATAATTATGCACATCGCAAATTAGCCATGTCATTTGCGGTTGGTCAGTAGGGAAAAACATTCAAGTAGATGACCGTTGGATTGCTAAAACGAATCGTGCTTTTTGGTCATAAAGAGATAATTCTTTCGGACTATAACTACAGAGATGGTTCGGCCACAAAGCTTTGTAGCTATCTCCTATGCAACGCTGTTTGTGGAACATCGTCAGCTTCCACACTTCGTTCATGACTTACCATCTGCCCACTTATGCCTAGCTGTCGGAAGGATAACTTGTACGTTTCCACTCAAGCAGTGCTCGCGTACTAGTTTATCTGCTGTTGTACAGCCTAACACATTGAGTTTAAGCCAGAGTAACTGTACAACTAGGAAATGCGCAATGGCCGGCTAATCAGTAGGCTGTAAACGGTCTTGTACGACATAACTATGTTAGCAGTTAGATGTGTCCACTAGGTGAACGACAGTGGCGCTTATTCTAGGGTTTATCATACCGGTTCGTTGTAGAGATTACAAAAGACCGCCTCTCACACATAACGGTTTCTTTTGATTACTCCAATCCGTTTTGTCATCCACAAAGTTACAACCGTTGACGTATTCATTTGATATCTGGTCACAACCATAAGGATACGATGTTGGTGAGAGTGGTGTTGGAAAGGGAGTGATGGGGATTTGACAATGCTATCAATAATGGCTGTGACATGACGGTTCTGGCGGTAACAGTTGTGTAAGAATGTCAGTGCCCTTCGGCTAAGGATGATGATAGCGACTGTCTAGCAATCACACTTAATTAAGAGCGATCCGATTACGAAAAATATGGACTTCGGCAGGACCCAAACCAGTGACAAGAGCAGCATCGGTGTTGGTGACGGTGACGATTCGGTGATGGGCATGATGATGATGGCAGTGCTAATGTTACTGGTGAACTCAAATTAACGGTAGTAACGGTGCTGATGATGTTGGCGGTTACAGCATGGTTCTGGTGAGCGTGATCGTGGTCACTGTGATGATCGATGTTGTAACGATGACTGGTGAGCTGCAAGAATGGTAAAATTACTACACCCTGTCTGTCTAAAGAATTTTATCTAAACGTCATTACCAGATCTGTTAGGACTGGTAGTAGCCAATGAGAAATATGACCAGGGAAGAAAGTAACTTCCATTCTTTAATGAGCACTAGAACAGCTCACGCATAAGGCAGTTTGATTGGGGCTGCTTGCAAGTTGGGAGAACCGAGAGTATGAACGTCATCAGTTAATTATAAGTCAAACTGAAATATTCAGCAGAAATTTCGTTCGCTAATACAACTTATAGAACGGATTTCTCGGTCAATTAGACCTACAGCCACCTTATTTAGATAAAATCTCTTAGACTCGAGTTTCGTACATGTTAGGGCTTTTTAGTAGTGCATACTTTAAACACCTACCAGGATCAGAACACTGATTTTCTTAAGGTGACCGTGATTTTCCCCCTCATTAAGGAAGCAACCCAGTTTTTCCTTTGCGAGAATCTTTTGTACTAGTACTACGTTGACAGTGATAATTAGCATGCTTTTTGTCCGTAACCAACTTTCATTATTATTTGTGTCGTCTACAAAATGGAATGTTTGCTCTGATGTAGGAATATGACAGTAAACGATGTGTGCTCGTCCTTTTAGGGTCACCGCGAGACATGAAGGATGTTGGTGTCTTTTAGTTAAATGTTCCTGCTGCTTCAAGTGGAATTTTTTACTACTCTCTCACTAGATTCTGTAACCCGTGACATGTGCAGCTGGAAAATGAACTGAGCCTAGGACAATAAGCATCCATAGTTTTGTTATCCATCATTTGTTATGCATCCAAACGAACTAGTTCACTAACCTAATCGCGAATTATTCGTTATATGTGATTTGTAGTGAATATACCTTAAAAGGCAAGCCGACGACAGACTACAACCGTTTGCTGACCATGGCATACTAACAGTGATAAATCATAACAACCGGGGCAGTAATGCGGTCAGTTTGGCATTCTCGCTTCCATTGAGATGTTTCGTTTGTTACGGATCACACTGCATATAAATGGTCACACTGGTAACGGAGCTAGAAGTGGTTAGACACAAGTGTACAGTTGCTTTGATAAAAGCTAAAATCTTTCTGGGGGCGTCACGCACTCCAGATAGGTCGTGACGGGGCTCTCTCTGGAATCGCGGTCTGCTAAGTATCAGGTTCCGTTCTGATAAATTGATCACTTACTTTTTGTGTATTCAACGTATTAAATCTATTGAGTTTCACGATGAATATCTGATTATCATTGGTACCGGGTTGACCTCCAAGCCAACAACTTAGCTTTCAGGCGTTGTAATGTTATGCTATGTCATATCGTCAGTTTAACTTCGCATTTGGCTGGCTGACGCTCCGAAAGCCACAGATTACAATAAGAAGTAAACTCTCAGAGGTTCTAAACGTAAGCAGCAAGAACACAGATTGCACGGTTGGTTGTTGTTTTGCATGCTAATGAGACGATACATACAATCGATCTCCTGATCAATTACTCCAGGTTCAGACCATTTCAGATTTGTTCTTGCTGAATGGTTTTTGCTTTAGGCACCAAGTCACAAAAATTTGTTTACATAACTGTTTTTTGGTCTACTAGCTACTGTTATGTTTCCTGAATCAAGCTGGTTATTCCGACAATCTGTATGGATGAGTATACGTAACGGTTGTTTATCGGTAGTTTGTGCAAAAGTATTTTCCTGTCCAAACCTCTTTCATTCTGATCAACGTAGTATTAACTTCATTCTTTGCAACAGAATTTGTAGATTACGTCATATGTTTGTCCTGTCGTAATTTTGTTGCTCGAATTCAACAGAATATTTCGGATGGTTTCTGATTGTGACGTGAGGCACTGTAATTCCCAGTGGAAGCAAAAGTCTGACTCCCAATTATGAAATATTTTTCTTGCAAGGTGGATAAATCTGTTTGATCAGACTTTTGGACATTATCCGAAAACTTTGTTCGGAGGTGCATCACAGGACAAAGTTGTCTAAATATTAATTTGGTAACAAAATAAACAAATTATATACTTCTGTTTTTTTTCAGTTTTGGTAAACCGATACCTGTTTTAATCTGTTTTCTCAGTTTCCATACAACTAGCTTTCTCTGTTACAGATTGAGGGCTTTTAATCTTGTGTCCGGTAGTTACGTTCGATTAAACTTTGCATGATCATTTAACCTCCAGTATGTTAACCACTCGTTTTCGATTCCACGTTCTGAACCAGAGAATCCAATGCGACCAGCTCTCATTCTCAGGAGTTGCACTTACAATGTTACATAGAGTATGGTGATGGAATGATTGTAAGCTAAACGTCTAGCTCTGGAACCAACCCAACACCAAAAATCCTAATTTTGTGAACTACAAATTCTGTTCAACCTTTCGAAAATTCATATATGACCGCATCTTGAATACGGGATTCCTCTTCTTCATTTGCATCAGAAGTTCAAACAAACATTGTTCGTGCGTAAGCACATTTTTGTTGGGTCTACGTGAACTTACGGTTGAAACGTATCTGTTTCGGTGGAATTTTGATCAACTGAGTTTTATACTTGCAAAGAGATTTCCAAATATAGGATACAGTACTACATTAGCCAGCACATTTACCGTATCTTAGTCTCTTCGGATATGACTGAGATCGGCCAGGTTCCACATGTATTCAGCAGTTTGTTATTTTTACCTGTTCAAACCAATGTATACACCTGAAGAAACCCACTACCACTGCCTAATAAAGATCTCCATAAAAGGAAGAACAGGGTGAGGGGGACGGGAACGCAGTAAGCGGTCAGAATGTGAATAACTAGCAAAATGTTTGAAACCGCGATTTTGTGGTTGACACACTATAGTCGACATGACTGCTGTTTGCATTAACAAAAAAGCCCTTTTTGGCCTCTGTGGTGCATACTGTAGCAATATGATTGTAAACAAACTGTGGATAACCTTTTCTCAAGCAGTTGTAAAACGTTTGGTCGAAAGCGCACATCTTATAACTATGCAACTTTCCGTCTGTTCTCAAGTCATCGCAAAAGTCGCTCGCTCCTTGAGATTACTTCCACTGAACGCATTTTACAGTAGATACATACATACGTATGTATTAAAATGTACAGCAACGAATAATAACACAATTCTCCAGGACTGGCTTGTCTGAACGAAGGTTACCAACAGAACACAGTCGGTCCCACACAACAGACGTACACATTTCCAATCCCTGCCCTCCTTTTCCTGTCATTCCTATGTTGAGGACTGCCAATAGTTTCACTGGTTTTCGGTTTGCGCCAAAATATTAATTGTTAACGCTGCCCAATATGCAACACTTGGAGCAAACAGTACACTCAAAGCTCAGTCATTCTACATCTCTTAGATAGAACATGACTTAATCTAGGTTGGTGATTGAATTGTAGTTAGGTGCATCTGACTGATCTGTTGGATATCTGTTGTGAAACGCGCGGAGCTGTTCAGAAGATGCCAGCTCAGACGATAGACGTGCAGATGTAAGGCAAGTAGCACGTTATATCTTGTAGATTTTGACAATACACAATTGTATGCTTTCATTTTTGTACAACAGACTCAACCTTCTTTATCGGTCACGAAGTAGTTGTTATTGCAGCCAACATGAAGGGTTTTTCTTAGCCGGTTGTCTGTCTCGTGTAAATTTCAGAATAACTTGGTTTAGTACAGTTCAGTCACTGGAACTGAACACAACGTGCATTCATAATCAGGTTGCATAGTACAGTTTGTGTAACTCTGTCGTTGGGCACACAAAGAAGAAAAACATAGTTGGGATCGCAGATACTGAAGAGCAGCAACGAACATTGTCCGCAGTTGTTGCTTGCTTGCTTTTAAAGTAAACATTTATGTGCTCTTTCATTTCTACTTTTAAACAAAACAGTTGTGATCTACGTCTGACCTAGGTTTTTGTGAACAAAAAGAGTGGCTTGGAGATGCCTGCCAACTGTTTAATAGTCTGGATTCGAACTGAGTGAACAGACCCCTACGCCTGATGGAGAACACAGGCATTTCAAAAAACACGTTCAACTGGACACTCTCATCAGTTTAATGGAATCATTTTGAAAGGTTTCCCGTTGTCGTTTGGTGGTCTTATCGGGAATGTGGGCGAGCACGCATATGACGAGGGTTAAATAACGGCTCATTTGCCGCTGATTGATATTCAAATCGTCCCGACCGTAAGCAGCCTAATCAGCTTGTTGTTGATGTATTGTATTAGCAAGACTCTGTGGATAGAAAGCAGACATTTAGTCCATGTGGACATCTATTGATCTGCAGCCTCCAGAGATCTGTTCTTTGATATGCATCACCATCTCGCTATGTGAACCTTCTGAGAAACATCATGCCAATATTCCGTACTGCTTATATCTTCGTACTAGGAGCCGAACGGCCTCTTTTGAAAGGCTTGAGATAAATGAGTGAATTTTCAGGAGTCAAATGTACAAATAGTGACAAATTGATTTCTGTCAATGGTCATTTCTAGAGTTTTACTTAATAATTGCACGTTACCAATCGCGTGGACCATTTGCACTTTCGTAAGATACTTTTGTGATACCGGAAAAAATATATCATCCATACAAGAACAATAAAACCAAACCCTCAACATGCTGAAATCCTTTAAACGAAATGATCACGTGATCGTTAATGTAACAATTGGTTTGAATACGACCACTTCTCAATTCCACTGCAGTGGTAATTTATGTGTCGATCGCAAGATGCATTGTTCGCTTTCCCGGATCCACACATAAGCGCCATACCATGGAGAATTTGGTATAAATCTGCATTGCCCTTGTAACTGCAACTAAGTCAAATGAGTGGACCAATCGGTTGTCTGTATCTACCTTTCGAAAGCTGACCCTAAATCTCGACTGAGTTGAGTCAATTCTAGCAAACCACTGAAATGTGGAGATCAGAGCTATCCAGGTCAATGCTAAGTATGAGCAGACTAAATACAGTTTACTCTATCAGAAATATCAAATGATACCAAGAGTTAGACATATTTCCTGCATTACTAGTAAGTGGTTGGGGATTATGTTGTTATAAGTTGACCACCACTCAAGCTTTGTCGTAGCTGTTGCATTCGCATAAACTTCCCAGTCACTGTCTTTTGAAAAGAAGCGCTATACTCAGGTTTTACAGTAGTTATCGCTCGTCAGTAATGCATATCCTTGTCATGGCTTAGATTTAAATTCTGGTCACGCTTTTGATAGGCAGACGTGTTGAGGACTGCGCCGTTGACTTCACACGACTGAACCATTATGTATAAACGCACAGCCACATTCGTTTGCGAGTAACGAAATCATAAAATCATTATCCTGTTGGGTGATATTTTGATTACTGGTAGGTGTTACAAATCGACCATCATTCACAGTTGATCGCTGTGGCAAAGATATGTATTGCTGGCAAGCTCTAACAAAAGTCAGACCTAAATTCAATGCTTCTTTTGCAAAAGGTTTGATCGATAAGTCTATGGGAAGGCGACAGCTGCAATCAATTGTAAGTGGTATTCAACTCGTAGCTTCCTGCATTGTTCTGTTTTCTTCGATGACCCTATTTTGAATCTACTTTAAGCTGTCACATACTATTATCCGTTTATTCGAGCAGCGCAGCTCCTAGTCGATTTTACGTGGCTCACTAAAGTGTACGTGTCTACTGCTGGCATGCTATTGTTTGCAAAAGTGCGGCTGTGAGACGCATACTTCGATGCGGTGACA
>JTDE01000495.1:22661-54208 GCA_014338405.1 Paragonimus skrjabini miyazakii
ATGAAAACACTATCATATTCATTGGGAATATATACTGATTTAACATTGTTATCCAACGCCGTGTAGTACTCGGAATATGACGTCTAGTCCGGTAGGGCAGTGTCAGATATGGCGGCTTTCTGTGGCAAGTGATCGATCAAATAATGAGACACTTTCAGTAAAAAGCATCTAAGCAATCTGTTTGGCGAATCCAGATAAGCAAAACTCAAGTGAATTAGCAATTGTGGTCGTTCACTATTTTGTGTTGAGTCCAAGCCGGCTAACCGATGCTAACGTACTCCACCAATTTGTGAGCTTGTATGATCTGATACAGGGTTGTGTCTTGGTGCTAACAGTAATTGAATTCGGAAGATATTGTTTAAATAAAGTACTACACTAATGGTCGATTACTGAATATTCCATTTATCGACGCTCAACTTCTGCTGCGCATAATAACCGTTCTGACAGTAGTGTTCCCGGTGACACTGAACTACTTGTACAGACTGAAGAGGAGCTGCGAAGAATGGTCACGGCTTTTGTGACCACGGCAGTTTAAGTTGGTTTGGTTTTCAGCACCGGTTAAAAATTTTCTTTCTTTCAGCCCTTTTCAGTTAAAGGTACTACAACTAGACCTGAACTCAGCGTTACTAGGGACATTGTGAACACATAGGCCGAATTTCTGTTACTTGTGTAGTAACCTTTTGACGGATCTATCCCTAGGTTGCGGATAGCGCGCTTCCTTAGCCAAACCCAAAGTCGTCTTCGGATGTCCAGAATGACTTAGCTGTGGAAAACGCAGCCTGCAGTTGGAAACAAAACTACTTGTCTGCGTGGCTATGATCCTGACCCACTGTTTTACTACCATAGGGCCTGGATATTGTATCAGAGATATTTGTGGTATTTAAACCGCCCCCGTCTTCAATATCTAAGATGCGTCCTGAGAATTAGATGGTCGAACATGGTTATCAGTGCCTCTTACTGAACTACCGAGTCGAGACAACCAGAACAATAGTAGTTTGAGCGGCACTAAGCAATTTCAGTTCATTGGGAAAACAGTATCTCTTTATAGAGCAGCAACAGTATTTACGGTTACTATTGGTTAACAAACGTTTTTGTGTTTTGATTGGCTCGTCAGTTACTATGCTCTACGACAATGCGTCGAGTTACTCGGTTGTTTAAGTCTGACACGCATTTAAGCGGCTTGTTTCAATTACAAGCCAATCCGATGCAGCAGCTTATCGAGGTTCTTGATTGGTTGGCTCCGATTGGTCACAATTTCGTTCTCAGTAGATTGGGCGTGAGTTCTGATTGACTGAACTTTCTTCAATTAGAAAACCGCTCTGGTCCAGTCTCATTAGACCCAGCAGACATGAACAAGAATGCTGAAGTATCTTCAGTGACTCAGCAATATCCGTCGAAATACTAACGAAATAATTTCGAAGTATTTGTTGAGGTAGACGAAAACAAGCAGGTGAAAACTTGGTAGCCAGAAACTGCGATACCGAGATGTTTGTGCAGATGTCTTCCCAGCCATAGAATTGCAACGAACGATCGAAACTAGTTAACGCGCACAGATTGAATTTGAAGTGGTAATTATTACATGGCTGCTTTGTTCATCTTTCAGACCGCTATGTCGACGTCGTGCACGGGGACCCTGAGTCAACGGACAGTCAGACAAATCAAGAGGACAGTTGCATTTAAACGTAACTTTATCATATCTTTGTACCCTTATCCTTTTTTGGTTAATCTAGTACCGCTGCGTGTTGTGTAATACATCTTTGGATACAATCTCTGTCTGCTCTTCTGGTTGCATGCTACAGAATCAGTCGTAGGCTTTAGGAAGAAGCAACCTAGGACCGGACGGCCGGGATCACAAGCGTCCATGCGGTCATGAATTTAAGCACGCGGTACGCAAAAGAACTGTAGGTGCAACTGTTTATAGGTACATGACCATACGGCGTTGCGATGAATGCGGCCGCAAATGCGTTGTCCGTCTCGGACTGGCACGTCAACAACGATGTGTACAGGTCGAACGTTGGAAAACACCCCATACAATTTTTAACAGTGCATGTTAAAATCAGAGATCAGTATGTAAGCCGTGAAATAATTACCTGTCAGTCACTGACAAAAGCATGTAGGCGAGCACTTTTGATAAGCCAACGAGAGAAATGAACAGTAACAAGAGTCAACATACAAATGTGTATGAATTTCTGTGTTCAGTGTGTAATCAGCAGTGGATGAGAACATGCCCGTGTCATATTGCATAGAGGCTGGCACCAACAAAATCTTCAGAAGGTTGTTGTTGAAAATCACATCTATGAGTAAGAACAGTATGACCAAGACGTTCGTAAGTAAACGAGTGAGCAATTGCGGTCGAGATTTTGTGTACAAATGTACACGTTGATAATGATGTAGTGCATATCCATCGTTCGAACTTGTTTGCGTCTTCTTATTATGTACATATAATTGAACTGACGAATAAAGATAATAAATTGAACGCCACCCATATACGACAAAAAATTTCACCAATTCTACTACTAGTTACTTTCAATACTAAACACTGAACACTCCAGTCTCTTCCCTGTTAGAGCCCATCAGTAGTGCCGCCAGTGGAATTTAACTGTTTCCGGCCTACAGCTAGCTTTTCAACAAACACGACCAACCCACCATGATGTAAACAGTATTAATCTCCTTAAGGTGCAATAACCGAAAGATAGAAAACATTAAAATACTAGTTTGTATTACCACCCTATCAACAGCATGATTACACTCGAAACAGGACACATTCAAGTTTTTTAAATCTAGGCGTGAGCCAATGAGGAAGATATAAACCTTGTGACTCTATAATGACAGAATAACACTTCAGTTACTACTGCACCCTGAATCAGAACGAAGTTGTAAAAGACATCGGGAGTAGGAGTATTAAGTTTACTTCAAGGTAAGCTATTCAATTAGTTCACAAGTTTAAGAGACAGCCGGAGGTGATCAAGTGTTGCCTACATTATTTTGCTTTTCAGTAGAAGGGCGTTTAGTTTGTGGTGTATATGTGTCACTTTGAGCCATTAATTCTAGGGACTCAAATTCCAGCTCAAAAAATCTATGATATACTCGTTTCGGTCGAATTTGTCAGTTGTCGTGCCTGAAAGACTTCACTCAAAGTTCGAAAAGTTATATTGATGAAGATCAATGGATACAGTGCGCAACTAGATTCTGTCAATGAATTGAAGGAAACTATAACAACGGCCTCAAACAATGTCTTTGGCAAAAATACAAAACGTGTCCATCAAGATGTGTGACATGATGAAGTAAGAGGAAGACTGACAAGAACCTGTAGAATTTCGTATTAACCTTTTAAAAGTGTTATCCTGCTGATAGAATGAACAACCACTTTGTAAGCTTAACAGTTTATCTTGATAACATTTCTTCTTGATTTATTCATTTGACGATTTGGTTAGATGAATAAGAAAGAAACGGACTATACATTGAAAATTGAAAAACTAACTTCGAAACTATTGATCATACGTCAATAATTGCTACAGGTGATCACACTAACAAGTATTACTCTGTAGTTATTAACAGAGAGTACATGTGGCTGAATGAACAGGAGCAAATTGCTATGTCGATTTTCATGTTCATCACTGCGTCGACTTCCAGACAATCAAGACTTAGATAGTCACATCACGACAGCCCAATAGCGATTAATCTTAACCGTTCAATGTTGTACGAACCGAAGAGAACATTAAACCTGGTCATCAGTATCAGAAGAGCCGCTGATCAAACGACTCGGCATCAGACTTGACCTGAATTCCCCATCCTCTTTCACCGAAGGAATGTCACTGTCTATCAGGCGTTAGTGAGTGCTCGGTAAGTCTTCAGAAATAAATCTGGCACCACACACTCATATACAGCTCCAGGTATCATGTCACCCAATATGACCTGGAAGTCCATAACAGTGTTCTACTTAATAAGAACGAATAGTTGACTGGTGGACTACATTCTTTATAACGTTAATCACTCAGTGTGTGATATAAACATAAAGTACCAGGTCCGCTGTTCACTTGCAAGTCTAGATCTGACTATACACTCCCGGGACATCCATCAGTTTCATGTACTTAAACAGCAATCGTTCATCCAGTGCTTGTATTTTATCCCAAAAAAATCTAAAACCACAATGAGAGGTTTCTGAAATTTATTTATTTTTTACGTACTAATTAAAAGCATTGATCTCCCTAACGTGACAAAAACCTGTACGTAGTCACGCCAACTGTAGATAAGGCAGTTACGAACAGACGCTAACCGGGCACAGCATAAACGAAAGCAGACTGGGTCTCCTACGATAAACTGATAACAGATATAGATGAATTTTCATTTTGACTTGAGGGAAACACAACCAGATAAATGAGGTTTTTTTGTTCTGCTGCCATAGGAAGAGACGTAAGGAAACTCCAGTTGTACAAACTTCTCTTTTAAAGACTACATAAAGTGAGTGAACTTATTCCTTATCAAAGGTGAAGTAGATCAATTTTTGATCTTAACAACATCAATCACTTTCCTTGCTTGTTGCGCTTCTTGTTCTTGTTGGATGAAATCGATCAGCTATTTGTGATCGACTTGCAGATATACGCATCTGAAATGGCCCCAGGAGAGGATGACAGAGGTTATTTTGCAAAAATACTTGGTCTTAGTTGCTGTCTACAATGCTGAACAGGTGTTTTAAATATTGTTGGGACTCATAAGCTGGTTGTCTTTAGTCCAGGAGCAAACGAGGCGCAGTTACCAAGCAAACTAATTCACTTATCTTCCTAAATTCTGGGTGACCGAGTCCCAGTGAGATTTTCATTTCACAGAGCGTGAACCATATACACACTTGATACACTTACTATGGAATCGAAATTTATTTGTGATAACTTGATCGTCAATGGTAACCGATTGACTTTCGCACCAAATAAAATATGCATAGAAGAAACTCGTGTACACGCACTTACTATTTGAAGGGAACAACAGTACTTTGTTGGTAACGCGGTTTTAGACGCAGTCTATCCAATAGACGTTTTATGTGGTTTGTGTGTGCTTACTCATCCGCACGATCACTAACACTTTCTCACATTATGAGATGGATACACAAACACTTTATTGCACATAATACGTAACAACTACGGTGACGTTTATATTGGTAAAACTGACTGATACCTGCGCCTTGAATGAAGGAAGACGTCCCCAGATGTATCGGAGACTCAATGGGTGACGTGATCTGATGTGACCCAACTTGACAGTACAAGTAAGCTCCTTCGATGGTCAAACACGTGGTCGAGACCGACCGTATGTTAATCCCACAAGCGTCTTTCGTTTGCTGAAGCGTCAATATGAAAATCTCAACCTTATTTCAGTGGAAGCGCTATTGGTGACGCTCCACAAGCCAGTAGTCTGTACGCATAATGTGAGGTCAACGCCGAAGTGGTTAGTACGGTCGTTTCATAAAAACGTGACCGCAGTTGAACTGTCAGTTATAGTTATAAAATACACTACGGCTGAACTAACTTGGAAGCGCAACTCGGGTTCATCACATATTCTTTACAAAGGCTGACCATAAGATGTTTACTGTTGCATCTGATATCATGCGTGAGCGCTATTCAACCTGAAGTAAACTGCAAGTAAACATTATTGACTTTGACTATTTGTCTACTCTAGTTTATGAACTTAATTTGTGACTTCCATTCGTTCACCGGACATGTGTTGTTGTGCTAAAGGCCTCACCTGTCATGACTGCACTGTATCTATCATTTTCAACAAGATTCTTGAAAGCTTCTCAACCATCCCATGATTGAGCGTCATAAGTTACCATCTGAAAGATACCGAACAGCTGTAGTTTCTTCTTTCATTCAACATTTTATGACAAGAGCAGACATTATGAATAAAGCGGCTCATCTCTCCGTAGATGCGTATCACCAACACTGAGAAGTCTACCACGCGATAAGGTATCACAGCGAATTTATTGCTCATATGGCTTCGCCGGACGGCTAAACGTTGGCCGAAAAGGAGCAGCACAATGGAAAAAACACGTCATACGTATTAGACTATGAATCAGTCAAACGTAAAATGTTAAGTGGAAATTCTGGAATGTGTAGTTACTATTCGTGAGGTTCCTCGGACCAGACGGTAAAAAGTCACGGTGATCATCTGCAATTTGTTACACTTTTCGTATGCATTAGCCGAAGATCTGTTCGCATAGACTAATCGATTAAATGAACACGGCTGAGTGACGTTCGTTCGACCAGTCAGCATTTTATTCGATCTGGCAACATTCTTTCAACTTCAACATGTTGACTAGGAAACATAAAAATACGCACATCGACTGTAAATCGGTTAGACGGATAGATAAGCCACGGTTTACTTAAACGAAGTTGGAGGAAGTCAATGAGCTTGAACGATGACATGCATATCCCAATGAGGCATGCTGTTATCAATCCAGCCGAAGTCTGATCTGTTACCTGGTCAGTCGGAAGGAGTGTATTGGTCTTCATTGATCATATTGTCTACGGTTTTAACTAAAAGGACTTACTGTAAGTAGACTGAAAATAATTAACGGAAGTACGGTGAATTGGGTTGTTATAAAATAGAAATTACCCTTCATTGTTCTCATTCTTCTCATTCAGAAAACCTGTCAGCTGGCTCACTTGTCACTAATACTGTCCATCCAGATCTATTGCATAATTCTGCGTTATATTCCTCTGATTTACCAATAGAATCTTGTGAGGGAGTTTAGATGATATTACAATGAAACCACTGTCGTATTCACGCCAGATTCATAATTATTGTGTTACGCACTCTAACCAACGCCATACACTAGCTGAACGGCCTAATATTACTACTGCGAATGAAGTGACATCATTATGTCAGTGGTTGTCGAAGAACGCCTATTCAGGTTAAAAGTGGTTGGCTTATTCCAGACGAACAGCGAATGGTTGATTCTTCTCGTGCAGAAATTGACACAGAAGAAAATACCCACATTGCAGCACGACCGCGAAACTCATTCAAATTGAATCCGGTCGCTTACGTGCAATTCAAAGAAACAGTGCCTAATTGTGCAACTTCTTCCTGTGTTTAGTATTCTGTATATTCCAGTGGAGAACGTTGCGTCACTCTCACAAAAACGTGTCTTTTGCGAAGGGGATGTGATCATCATTCCGCATGCCCAGACTAGTTGTTAACTCCATTTCGAATACAACCGGGGCTAACCTCTGCAACTCAAGGCAGGAAATCATTTCGAGATGAGTGTCGTCGTTGCAGTGCACACCCGTTTGACGATCTTGGTCCAGGATTTTTGACAACAGGTCTTTTCTCATCACACTACTCATAAAACGTACAGTAGTCTGATGTTAATTTACATTCTGTCTGCTCAGACTTACCACGAGCTTTCAATTCTGATACACTCGTGATGTCTGATGAAACTGCTTTGAGCCTATGGCTAATCTAACTAACTGATGTGTATTTGGAACTTTGTGGCCACTATTTCGAATGCTGGTTAGTTATCATCATTTGATTCATTATTTAACTTAAACACCATTCAAAGTTGACGGAAGTATTCCCGTTTATACAGACAGGTCAGCCAGCCGGTACCGAAAAGCTAGCGTTAGAAGTGAGTTTTTTTTGTTGTTAGAGGTTATCAATTGTGCATATCTCTACCACGATCGGAATCCAAACTCTGATCACTCTTCTATGAGACAACCGCTTCCACCACTGCCCCATCGTCCCCACATTAGGTACTACCGAACAGTAGTTTTTGGGTGACGCTCAGAATAATGTTTTCGAATATTTGTATTTGAGCGAGTTGCCGGGATTTGCCACGACGGTGTACCTTTTTTTTATTGCGAAGTGCTTTCTATTCACCCAAGTTGTATCTATAAAAAATGATAATCTAGAAAACTTCAGTTATCAGGCACGAATGATTTCACATTCATGTTTACTATAAGTCACAAAAATGATCAAGCCAATTCAGGCGTTCCACCTTTAATGAGACGTATTTAACAGAGGCTTATGGAACGTCACTACTCATTCCCAGTGAGGCATCGTTGAATTCCATTTCGATTCAAATAACCGACAAGAGAGTTTACTTACGCAGTTGCTCAGGTCTGTCGGTTATTATGTTAACACATTTGATTCATTGATCGCCTCTCTGATATTTAAAAACATCCGTTTCTCTTAGTTGAGAAGGCACTAGGAATTCTAGAATATTTAAGGAATCAACGGACAAGAGTTGTTTGACAACGCATTAGCATACGTAACCACTGAGGATGATTTTGCTTGGTACATTGTTTGTTGAATTTATCGGCTACAACAAATCGCAACCGACTTGTATTAATCTTCCGAGTTGTGATCTTCGATTTCCAAGACATGCACAGTAATTAATAAAACCAGATGCGTATTGGAACTTAAATTGCCAACATCACACGCACGTCGACTTTGTTGTGTTGATAACAATACCGGTAATCAGCACTTTTGTCTAAGATGTCGATCATACAGAGTCATAAATCCACTTTTCTTAATAACGTAATCGTGAGAATGGTTGCATAGTCGCTTGCAGTACAAAATCAAGTTACGTTGTTGAGATGTTCTGTTAGTAACTGAGTAAGGACGTTCTTCAGATGATTTGTTTGTTTCCGGAAGTTTATCTCGTTGAAACACTATTATGATTTCATCACGAATCAAAATGCTTCCTTGGAAATGTATGGCACAAACGGTGATACGTATCATAAAGTCATATTGCTTCACATATCTATAAAATAACCGGTGGAAACTCAATAGGCTGTAGTTTACTTTGTGCCACAACTTCTACTTTTGACTTCGTTCCGGTAGGTAGCAACTTTTCAACGGTATGCGCATTAAATCCATTTGCAAAAGGTGTTGAATTGGTCGTTATTATGTAAATCCATCAAGCAAGGTGAACTAGGTGAAAATCTCCCAATCATGATGTCATTATCTGAGGGAACTATTTGGAAATTTCACGAGTTCGTGATTGAAATGGTTGACTATTGGACGATAAGAGGCGACGGTTGATTAAACTGGTACACAGTGATCAACAGTAGCGGTCGATCACGTGTAAGAGGGAAAGATTTTGCCAGAAATGGCGACGAAATGAAAAAGATGTATGGCCGGATGCCAAGGTAAATCTATCCTTTAGAGATAACTGGACATTTGTATGTTAACATAAATCGCCAAAGTAAGTGTCCACAGCGTCTCAGCTACAGTTAGTTATCTATGATTGATAATATTACATACCATAACAGCATCCAGTTAAGTGAGTCGATTTATGGACTCAAGTCGCCTGTCATTAGCACCAGAGGTAAGATCCACATTAACCCAATAGTCTATCAAAACTGCTACGACGTTGCGAACAGATACCCATACAGACCAACCTCATCAAGTAAGCAGGGCAGTGTAGTTCAAACGTTGTTCGCGAGTGAACTGAGCAGACTTGAGCGTCCACCCGATTCGAACTTATGTGTCTTATATCAGAAACACTTCGAAAAAGTGTCCCGACCGAATATTTTAAACACAGACCGACTGTGTGCAACCCACACATTACACTTTGCAAGACAAAACAACAGAAAAGTCCGCCAATAATGCTTTCATTCACCTGAAACTTCGATGCGACCGGACTAGCTAAAACGCGACCACAATAATATAAGGTTGCGACCTTAAGTGTTGCGTAAAATCTCAACCAATTTACCAAATGAACATTAAGACTGTATCTCATAAATGACAAGAAGGAATAAGTCAAAGTAAACCTCACATTCTTGTTCTTAGAGTGACATTTACCCTACTCTTAACAGGAACCAACAACAAAAACAACGCAACGTCATTCACCCTACCGGCTCAGGTATAGAGTCGTATCCGAAACTCGGAAATGATATATTTTCATTGTGTTGATCCTGGGCAAAGTCAACGAGAATGAATTTCTGACTACTACAAGTTTTACAAATAATATGGTGAAACAACTATTGTTTGTCACCACGTTATTCGCATACTCACGCTATACGCGGTCTTTTGAGATTAACGCTGCTAGAGCTAGTAAACCCTTAAAGCCATGGTAACGTGCAGGAAGTGTCGGCACACTAGTTACCCGTATGAGAGTCAGTGCTACTATCCTGAAGCACTTCTGACAACATGAAAAATGCAAGATCGAAACAACAGACACAAACGATCGCTACACAAAGATGTTTTGTTGGGGTCAACTGGTTTTTATTGTTTACTTTATGAGACTCACTGTTGCAATAACTTGCCTGGTAACAACGGGTTGTTGTTTATTCGAGCTACCTTAGGAGGTACAGTGCGAATTTCGGAGTGAAACTGACGGCTTTTGCGGCATGCGCAGACCATAGTGTTAACATTCCAAGTGACAACTTGTTCACATAGAATGGGCGGAAATTGTTAGTGTCCAGTTCACGGTTGCCTGAGGATTGGAAGTACGACTTCAGTGGATTCAACCAATTAACAGGTGGGTTGTTATGATGCCCAGAAGCTTGCTACTATAACTCGTAACAAGTTGATGAAGTCTGAACCTCATCTACCGTTTAGGATTCTGTAGTCTTCCCGCTTGTGTTCTTGACAGTGGATCACGGAACACTATCCTTTGTCCGGTAGACGAAAGTCTCGTAGTCTGTGACATTCTAAATTGTCTGTGCAGTTACCATCAATCACTCTAAGACTGTATGTCTATTATATTCACATAACCGAAATCTAACATGATATCTACATGTTATTTGGATTCCGTTGTAACTTCAATGGCCACAGGTGTACACCTGTCAAACTAACCTCATACAGATATTTTACTTGAATCGTATGACGTAAGATGAGGTTAGTACGTAGTCCAGCGGTGCGAACGCAGTATTCAAGGTGAACATTACTCAAACTCAGCGGTTTGTCACATGACAATTTATGACGAATCCTCCGCAATTTTATCATCTGGCGTGATAAACGTAAACGCCGGTTACAAGTACATATTGAGCACAGGACACGATTGTTTATAGAACTAGCACAAATGAGCATTAAATGAATAATAGAAGCTCACCCCTGAAATCAATTGTAGCAGCAAGTCACGTTCAAGAATTTCGGAATGGCTCGGCACGCACAGGATAAAAATAACAAAGTTGTTCCGGGATTGTTTGATCTTTTTTTACTTGAATCCACTCTGCCTTAAAAATCATCAAGTTCGCTGAAATTCTGCCAACATAACAAGACTGCCGATTGCTTACAAGTTCTCCGGATCTACGGATCATTTTATGTTCATCTCGTACGCAAATCTAAGTCGAACCTTTACATACGTGTGGATTATCTGCTGATTGTGGAAGACTGGAACTTGATTCGGTTTTCAGTCAACTTTCTGTTCACCATATTGCGCGCGCACACATACGAGTTTCTGTAGGTAACTGATGTTGATGATAACGTTGGATCAGTTTGTAAAACTGGTCGCACCTAACAGATTGCGAACACGTTCATTGTGCTACATTTCTGAAAATACGTGTAATTGTTAAGAGCTAGTGGTTTTATGGTACTGATCGCTGCGATTTTGACGTTCTGCAGGCTGGTCAACACACCCGGCACTAGTATGTCCAACAGCGACAATTAATACTGACGTTGAGTGGGCTGATGCACCTTCGCTTGTTTCCCATTCCTCGTCGGTGGTACTTTTGACCGAATACTACATTCTCTTACGAACGCAATGTTTGTTGAGTTCCTAGTTCAGTTCTACTTCAAATCAAATTTCAATCTTGCCATCAGCACGGAAGACACTCTTTACACCTCTAACCCGCCCATGTAGCTTATGCAATTTTTGGTTGACAAACTAATGTGAAGACTTTAAGAACTTCAAAAGAGTACGTTATGCCATGTACCCGAAGAGAACAGAAGCACGTAAAAGTCTGGACACCAGAATTTAGTACTGGACCACTATGCAGGTGCTTATCATCACAACGTCTATAATAGTCTCGCCATTCAACTTACTCGACCGTCCATATTAAATGTGTGGACTGAAGCTTATGTCAAGTGAGCCTTCAAGCCTACAGTTTTCAATGAAATGGATTCATATGCGACTGTGTATTTAAACTAAAACTATAACTACATTTTAATGTAAGTTTTTAACGGTCCGTCAGTTTTTGCAGTTTCCTACAAACAAGAGAAAATAAATGGAGTCAACAGTAATGAAAAACTACCAAATATTCAGATACATTGGCATGATACAAAGAAAAACCACTATGTGCAGATACACATTGTAATGACAAAGGGCATGGTTATTAGCCACCTGATTATTTGTCATATATAATAACTCAAAGGAAGTATGCCATGGACAAAATTGATAAAATCTAAACGTAAAACAGGTTTATTTTAAATAAATAAAAACGTATTTTTGTGTTAATTTGTCTTTGCGTTAAATTAAGCAAAAACAATGGAATGATTGTTATGGAACTACCACGGATATGCAGTACAACTTCAATACGGCTGCCTTACTAGATTTTCGAGAAACTGATGCCTGACACTATCCGAAGTTATCCCATTTGCCAGCCAAGATTGAATTATTTGTGCATCAAACACTTGCTTCTGATCAGTCATCCGGTCCTCCTGATGAGCGCTACTTATACTGATGTGTAACTGTAAATCAGACCTCCTGTTGTCACTCGAGAAAGTGCATACACATACCACTTGTTAACCAAGTATCTACAATGGCTACCAAGATTGACAAACAGACCAATATACTGACAGTCTTAACTTTTCAAACTGGAAACTGGTTTTTTTCTTTCGTGTTCCGTTTGGGTGCTGTGCGTCGTAAATGACAACAACACACAGAATGCCACGGTAATTCTTACAACACTGATCCTAATTTGTAATCCGTTCTTTCATAAAATGTATTCCAACCTGTTGCTAGCTGTTTACTAATAAATGTTACGAAACACATGAGTAAATCATTCCATGTATTATCTATCTTGGAACTTAGTAGGAAAACATTATTGTTTTCAATTGTAATCCCTGTTAAGCAATACAGCCCTATTATGTGATCAACCCTCTACATCTATTTGCATTTATAGCAAATGTTTGAAAGGTATTATTTGTTTCGGGGTCCGCAGTGATTCAATGATTACTGAAAATAAGTACACACAAGTTATCAGCTAATATTAGTATCTAGGAAACACAGAGAACAAGAAAACATATTGCGCAACGCATTTCTACTGAGACCACTAATAATTTCAGTTAACTAAATATATTAACCTAAATGCGCTTCAGATACAACAACATTCCAATGGTCTGGACATGTCTAGACGTGAATGAACAAGAACAATCCTTGACAATTTAATGCTAATCAGAAATTCAAAACAGTCTCGCAATGAACCAGTGAACAAAAGCCAGACAACCGATAGAACAAATATTTGTGCAGGGAGCACACATTTTTACGAAACAGCATCGAACCAGTCTGACTTTATAGTGAACACCAAAACACCAGTGGAATTTGAACAAAACAACAGCGAGTGAATTGCAGCAAAACAGTAGGAACAAGTAATGCCGCGCTTCTGTCACAGTGGCTTCTTGTCTACAAGGCTGTATAACCGAACACACCAGATGCATTGAACACTTTAATAGTGTACACCAACCCGTGTCATTGGGGACCAAGTGAGTAACTAAAGTATACTAAATAAACACTAACTTCAAAGATTTTATTAAACGGTCTTCTCATACGAACGCCGCTCTGAATGAATCAATGCTTCGGATATATCACAATCTCTCAATATTCGAACAAACTTGTGAGTAACCGGGAATTTTGGTTATGCATAACTTTGGTAGTTGCATGAGTTATCATACGAGTATGAGAGTAACGAAAATAGTCAAACAGTTATACAACTGCAGAAAGCAAAACCTTGCTGGATTTCCTGATACTTGTTAAGTGAAAGCGTACGAATAACAGATAGAAAGGAAGTTGATACATTCAACATGGCAGAGTTATCAAAGAACTGAACGCGCTTGGGGAGATGAAAGCGGTGGTCATATCTTTGTTCTGTGAGGCTTTGGTTCTTTAAAAAGACGGTTTACCCAGTCATTAATGCATGTACCCTTAATCGATCAAAGTCCGACCGTCATTTGTTGTAGAGTTTCATAGCCTGCTTTTTAATTTACAGACCCCTGTTGTTTAATTGGTCTCAGTGACTGGCCATTTCTGTACAGGTCATAATCTCTTTTTAATTACTTCCCTATTACCTATTTCAGCTTAATGGCCTGTCTCATACACAACTCTCAAAATAATGCTAACCTGACTTGATGAGACAAATGCGTTTTTAAGGCCATTTGACCGCAACCAATCGCGTCGTTTGTAGGCACGTTTAACTTTGTTTACCACTTCACATTGGCAATTGGTATGCACTTTCATTTTTCGGTTGTACATCAAGAAATAGTCGATGCATTGTTGATGGAAAATATCACATTTCTTCTTGCGGATGAACGATCAGTATCAATTAGGCAGTGTAGAGAAAGGTGGGTTATCGGAGCAGAGGTTGCTGGAACCATTCAATGATGCTAACAAATTTCATCTCGTGGATGTGGCACAAGTTTCGTTTTACAGACCGTACTTGAATGATACTTTGGCAGTCAATCAGCTGTGGAAAAAGCATGGAACTGTTGAATTCACTAAACTACCCACTTTGCGTATAGTGGAATAAAATGTCGGTAGTCCATCGATTAAAGATAACTATGTACCTATTAGACCAGGACCGCCATTAATGACATTGTAAGTGGCCACCAGTGAGTCGGTCGGAGCAAATCTTATTACAGGTACTGTTGTATACGCGTCAAGGCCGCTCGTGCGCCCAACACTCTTGCTGAGACTAAAGCTGTGTTTTGATTGGTCGTGCCCCAACGATCCACGCACATAATAATGAGACTACCGCTTGTAAATGTGACAATATATTTTGCACTTCTATTGAGTCACGTGTTCCCTCTACCGTTGTTGTAGCCTATAATGCTTACCGTTGATTGCACCCGAATACGTATACAACATGTAGCATAAGGTATTTCCCAAATATTGACCAATATGTTTTGGTCATGTACCAGTTATGCTTTGGCTAATGAGCATATATGGTAATATATACACCATCGTATCCAACGCAAAACTTCGTGCTCGTCATTAAGTCAATGGATTTATTGATGATTCCACTCAAATTGTTTGGTTAATCATTGATATTAAGAAATAACTGAAATGTTTTGATCAAGAACCACTGTAGATTTGCCGCCTTTCCTGTCATTTTTTGCCCACACAGTTTTGAAGATATTTTATACACGATGTCATAACCTCTTAGAGTTCATGACATACAGCTGACTAAAAATTATTCTCGCGGACTCGACGTTCATTCTGTTCTCCGAGGGAAGTTATGCTTTTAAAATGCAAGTCACCGGAACAGCTACACAGGGATATGTATCACGCTGGATGAAATCGATGCGATACGATGGATGCTGTTGATGTATGCAAATAAATGAATTATCACACTTTAGTAAACATTCTTGCTCGGACGCCAATCAAGCATCTTCTATTTAGAAGTGTATGACTTCTGGGAAAATGATACAACAAAACGGGCAAATACAACAGCGTGACCCGAGTCCAGAGTTGGATCACCTGGGAATTTTTGCTACATGCTTGAGATGTGGCCAAGATTAAGAAGAACCGAGTGATGTTTATGTAAGACAACATCTATTTATGTGTTGAAATTCGGTACTCCAACAGCTGAATCAATTCATATGACTATGCCTCAGTGTTTCCAGAAGGCAGTCATTTTGTTTCGCATAAAATATCACGTTATGTCTGCGTGCAGTTTACAAACGGAGGTATAAGAGGGCTAACGTGAAACTTCAAATAAACAGCATGTGGGCCGTTAAAACTATTTTTATCCCAAACCGAAGGGCTAAATTACTCGACAACAATTAGAGAAATGATCAACGGGTTACAGGCAGATATCAGGCGAATCTTGTCGTCTTTGCATTAGTTAGTAATGATAAGGTTATCGTAATATATTTTGCAGTCATTAAGAAACAGCATCCAGTTGTGAGCGCGTGAAAGAACATTGAATTCAATTATGATCCAGAAAAAATGTACAGCATCCAATCGCGTTACCGCTTTACCGCGAATTGCAGGCATATATGGCGACTCAGTTACGTACTGTCTGTAATCACACAAGAAGAACGCCGATGAAAGCACTCACCTTTTCCACCATGGGTCTCTCGAAAGATCTAATTTCGAGCCAGACTATCGACAAACCCGTAGTAAGCCTTAATGTCTTTACCGTCTCGATCACAGAAAGGCGCAGCACACAGATATATCTTAACAGTACCCATAGAACTGCTGCATATGGGAACTCGTGAGCCATTAAATCTAGTTGCGCACGTTTTGACCACCGCAGATTCGTGTGTTGCATCAGACGAACAATCGAGGTCTAATGAACCTAAGCCATACTACCGGGCTATTCAGTCCACTGAGCGCTGTTGCATACAACCGATAGCCAAAGGCAAACATTACAAACACCAATTCAACTTGACACCTATCGGGCTAATCAGCGTCTTACGAAGACTAAATCCGAAATCTGCACTCATTAAAACGTTAGCTTCTCAGCATCAGCACGAACGTGTGATTGTTGCATGAACAGAACCATGTCCAACCGAGTGTTTGAGGTGATATTTGGGAACCAAATAATCATTGGATTACACAACCTGTCCATTGAATAAAGGGCTGCAAACAAAATGTAATCTATAGTATTACTGCAGATGGGACTCACAGAAACTACCAAAGCCATCGACGTCGTGAACTGAAACGAAGACAATGCACATGTAATGATAACACAGTTTGCGTGAACAAATGAATGGTAAACAGATCTCGTACAGGCCTAGAATTTGGTTACCGTCTATGTGTGTGTGTGTGTCACGTACATAATTCGAGGAACATTAGTAAATCCTACAACAGATTCGACGTGTGTTCGCTATTAAATATGATACATCTGTACAGATACCTAACACATTCTATCCGACATGGCAATGCCACGGTTTCTGGAAGCAAGTGGATGGCACTGAATTTCGGATGGAATGTACATTTGAGAACTACAATTTTGGTAGGCCTAACATGCAGCAGCTCTGCCTTGGTTCGTTCTTGTACATGTGAGGGCAAACTGAACACTCCTGTAAACACATGGTTGTTGTGTGACAGATTTATGTTCCACCGAGCGTGTGGACTGATACAGTGGAACAGAAATATACGCAGATTGTACCAACAGCCATGTGAATAATGATTTGTAACCAATATACAATACATACATATGACACTCACAATCGTCCCCAAAGTGGTCGTCCCCGTCGACTATAAGAGACACAGTGCACATGTAAGTTCGGTGGAATTTTTAAATGACATACAGAGCTCATGCAAGTTTCATTTATTTGATGCTGATATGTTCCACTTGTGTGTCATATGCAGCATTCGTGCCGTAACTGCAAATTCAACATCAAACGTGTTGCTTGTTTGTATTCAGGAATGTAGATAAATGGTCTACTGAACTACTGAATTATGGAAACGTTAAAGGTGAATGACAATGAGATGAACTGTCACATATGCGGTGATTGTCTCAAATTTGCCACGGGTGTTCGCTCACAACAGATGTCAAACAGCCGTCAAGTCGAACAGTATTTAGACATGTTGTATGAGGGATTAAGCTAAACGGTTTGCTTTAGTAACCTACCTTCGTGTACAAACCGTCACGATGATTGCACGACAGCACTCTGAAACTTCCTGTATTAGAGCCTCAAATCCGGCGAGAAGCGACACCGTCTTCATGGGAGACTGCCAAGATACGAAATCTTTCAATATCGACGAGTTCATTAGGCTTGGGTCCTGTAACACTCGGTTGCCGAATTTGCTGAAACAGTTTCCCCAGACAACTCTTTGTTAATTTTGTAGCTGAACCGAACACATTCACTCGCACGCATTGTTATACTGGCACGGTGGTCGCTGTGTAACGTACTTGGCGTACTTCACCGGAGGCGGACTTTTTCTGTTCTGTTTGATTTATCAAGAGGACTTGTGAAGTAACTTTGTACATTCATCTTCTAATATATATTCAACATTGAACAGTCAATTTGTGTGAATACGGTATAATTTTACCAGTGATATTGACAGTCCTAGTTGAAGTATGTAGCTGCTTGGTTTGCACATTATAGAATCCACGCGAAGCTCGAAAACGATTCGATCATAACAGTCGTACTTGTATGTTCGGATCAAGTCGATACTATTCTAAACAATAAAATGTGTAGTGAATCTCATCCAAAAAAATCACAGAATAACTGGGTATTAGAAAACTGATTTTCATCTGAAGCACATTCTTAGAGATAATGAAACAATATTGCCTTATCTCGAGCCAATATTCGAAAAACAATGCATTGTTTAGATTATTGAATGTGTTAGGTAACTGTTAGAAGGAATCGTGCGGATGTCGACGATCTGATGCACGACAGGCAAGCAAACTGCAAATAGTACTCGCGGAAATTACCGAAGTCATCGTGGTTGTGGGCTATAATGAAGACAACGCGCGAATACATGAATGATACACAAATCTCGTACAGACTTAAATTTTGGCTACCGTGTGCAGCCATGTGTGTATGTGAGTGTGTGTGCATGTATGGATACGTGGTGTGTGAGTGGAACCGCAAGGGGTGCAGCGCAAGCCACTTGGGGTGATGGTTTAAAGCGCAGGTGTCCTTTGGCTTTGGTCACTGTGACAGGCTAATCCGTTTCGGATGCCGCCAACCATGTGTATGTGCATGTGTCACGCACATAATTCGAGCAACATTGGTAAATCCTACAACAGATTCGATGTGTATTAGCTATAAAATATGATACATGTGTACAGATACCTAACACACTCTACCCGACAAAACAATGCCACAATTTCTGGAAGCAAGTGGATGGCACTGAATCTCGGATGGAACGTGCATCTGAGGCTTACAATTTCGGTAGGCTTAACATGCAGCAGTTCTGTCGTGTTTCGTTCAATGTGCACTGATCGGAAACATTAGGAATGGTACTTCTGTACAGACGGAGTGTTACATCATGACAGAACGGTAGGCAGATTGTGCACCGCTCACTTGATTGGAGTTGATTTATCCATGTCTTTCGACTGGACAACTTGTGATTGATAGGATAGTCTATCAATCTGTCTTCGTGTAGAGGTTTGAACGATAAAGGCGGTGGGTATCTCAAGGATTGCAGGCCGTTGGAATGACTACTCAACGGTTTCCGAAAGAGTTGAATATTCTGTGCTGTGTGGAATAGTCACCGGATAAATATGACCGAAATATTTCCAAGCGATCCGGTCACGTCCGACCGTCTTTCAGTGATTAACACAACTGGCGGATTGAGCGGTTGAATCACCTTATCCACACTCGATGTCGGCGAACGTACCAATCTCGAAGACAGGAAACGATAATGCAGTCAACATGTCCATAAAAGCACTCATTTGTGGAGTGAAGTCAAAATCAACTGTCACCAATGCCATTCGAATTGAGTGGGGTACTTCCAGTGATATAAACACAGGGCGTTGTAAACGGAGCTTTCACATAATGGTGTAGCAGTATTTGGAATCTTTTTCATTCCATCTTCCATCCTCGTAGCACAACTTGTTAAAGTGCACGTTCAATCCAAACTATATCGTGCAGTTTGTTTTCCTTATCAGTTCACCTGTTAACTCATGTGTAATTCATATCCTTTTTTAAATTCAAATTCGCTGCAATGGAGCAGTCAAAATGATTAAGTCTGCTATTTCATCTGAGCTGAATCTGGTTAGCTGTCATCTTTATTAGCCATTCTATCTAAACCTCACGCTGTCACGCAGTACTGAAGATAGTCTAGATCCAATACCGCGGCTTCGTAACGGAGATAAATGTGTCCTTAGGGTCAAGCTAATGATAGACTACAAAGTCTACAGACCAAATACTTTGTTTAGGAGAAGCAGCCAACTAGTTACTTGCCACAAGTGAATAGCCAACTTGATTGGATGCATCCTGCCGCCATTAACAGGCAGAGATTTGACTTGTTAAGGTTTGCTGTCTACCTAAATCTGTTCAACCAGCTGATATCGGTTCCGGAAGAGAATTCAGTATCTAGTTTACACTGACGGACAATAATCCACACCTTTGTCACGAATTGTCATCCACTAACGGGAATCCGTCGAAAAGTGACAGTTACAGGCTTATATGTTCATAAGTAGTAGTATTAATCACCCTTCAAACGGTAATGTCTGTGTCATTCAGCGCAATTCTAGTGGTATACTTAGTAAATTACTTCTCTTTATATCTTAACCAAATTACATCTGCCATGCACCAGCTATAAATTTGTTAACACGCATACAAATATGATAGGGGTAAACCGTGAAAAATAAACACAACAAAAGCAATACCATAAGCAAGACATGAGTTTGTGCTCGTCGGCAAACACAGACTTACTGATTGGTCCAGATGAATCGTTTGGCTGACCATTATTTCCAAGGGATGATTGAAATGTGGTTTCTCTCTCAGAAACTATTTGTTGAACCCACTCCAGTTAGGAGTTTCCGATAGACAACTGCAGTTCCACTGACTTTTACGAACTAACACAATACAGTGCTTTTGTCCACATGGTTACAAATATACTGGAGTTTTAGTATTTTATTTTAACGTCCATAACATGCAGTTTGTTACAGACTACATAAGTAATTGATCTTGAAACCAGTTTATATTTCTGAAAACGAACCAGCCACACGACGTTCTACACAGACGGAACGAAATTGGTATGCAGCTAAGTATGTTTACTTATGCCTGTTCATAAGACAGCAATCTATTTAACTGGTACATTCCATCACTTGTAGACGTATTTCTTCCTGCTGAATCTCCTTGAAAGTCGTCAGTTTGAATTACAGCAAGGATGATGTCATCAGTTAGCGAGAGACCGTTATGGATATTGTGTCTTAGTCTCTTTTTGGTGAAGGTACCCTTCTTAATCCTACAAACAGTGTCTTCCCGGTTATCCACATGTCATGTTCACACACAAGCTGTTAGAGGGATAACCGTGGACTTCCTCGAAACTTCACAACACACAGGGTGTACACAATTTGAATGTGATTTCGTTATTGGTGAGTCAGTTAATCAGACACAGCCCACAAATTAATCAATATAAATTTCAAACCATAACTTAATCAACTCTTCACAAACAACGGTGCGGACTATATTGTTTTGTTCATTAATTGATAACATTATAATTACTACAGCTTTTTCGTACAGCGTTTCATTGTGTACGTGCTAATGCACCTGCATCCGAGTGCGGATCCGGAATGGACACTACAGTAGATTGTTCCCAATCGATCAACGACAAAAGTGGTATTAGTATGCAATGAAATGAGGGTGTATGATTGTGGCGTATTAGGAAGTAGTCCATGATTTATTTCACAAATAAGGTTAGAGTTGCCCACACATTAGATGTTGGGTGATCAGAAATCGATGAGGTGGATGCTATAAGGTACAGTGTTTTAAAACCTATTCATCACAACCACGTTCACATGAATCGTTTGAACCACATCCTGGACAACTGATTTGGAAACTATATGAAAATGCAGCAAGCATGAATGTCTTGATGGTCCCATTCAACGTCAGGTCCGGAACATGAATGCCATACCGGAACAGTTCTCAGCATATATATCTCATCTAGAGACTTCAGACTAATGGAATCTGATTGGAGCTGTTGTTGTCATTCAATCAATTATTCTTTCAATGATCATAGCTTTTTCCTCAAATTCTCATCGCAAGTAGTATCAGTAATGAGTTGCAGATGAAATAAAATTCAAAAACAATCACAGTTGTTACTCACATTCTCCTTGTCTATGGGCTAAAATAAGCACAAAGGAGATGCAAGTTAAGGGCATAGTAGGGTGAAAGATACAGCGATCTAGAAAACTCGACCTTGAATAGTGTTGTCATCGGGACAGACGTGACATGAAGCACGGAACAGCTTTAGATGGTAGGAAAAGGATACATTTTGTTAGAAGTTTCTCAGGTTGTAAGTGAAGTGCTTCTGGATAGATAGACGTGAGGAATAAGTTGGTTTTTTTGAGCATGTAGTTCAAAGAGGTTATTAGTGCCATTCACTCGAAAAAGAATCACAAATCATCCATGAATTCTAATGTCGTGGTTGTCATACTATCTATATTAGTAAAGTTTGTGAAGAATTGGGAACTTTTCAAACACAGATGGCATGCTATCTCAATTTTACAAGCAACTTGATGTTCACCGACTACCGTTCGGTGAAAATTTGATACATTCAGACCATCACAATCAAGTTCGCGTATAACCGACTTTGGAGCATTGTGGGTAGTGGACACAGTATACAATGATGGACACGGCAATTGTGATGTGAAAATATGTAGACTGATCTTAATCCAACAAAGACGGATTTCAACTGCTTCAAAACTCTAACTGATTCTTGCACTAAATAAAATGCACATCCGATGTTACGTATCTCCGTGCCTGTTTGAAAAATTCTCCTGATCTTTTAAATCCTTGTGTGTTTTGTCCTTATCGGGAAAATCCCTTTTCAGATCCACTAGTGATCTTTCACGGTCATCAAGACTTCCTTGCTGGTCCTCTTAATCCAGACGGTGTTTACAACGCACGTCTTGGTGACCGTTCAGATATATAATTTGTTTTGCTCCCATACCTGTACGATCGAGACACCACCATTCAGACTCTTACTAATCCTTTCCTATCCACTCTCAACTGTGTTGACTTCTACTGGTTAAACCGTATTTGTTTCATATGCACACATCGTCCAAAGAGATGGGCCTGCTGGTTTTGCATTTGCTTGATAGCTTTTATAAAGTGTTCCTTCGATGCTTATATCCCAAGAGTTGAGCGACCTATTCGGCTCCCATTTGTTGCGACAGTTGTTCCGTTGCTTACAATAGTGTCATATAACAGGCAACTTGGTTTGCAAGTAGTATAGCGTGTGTATTCGGGAATTAATGGGCAGGTTGCAACTCTGAGAAGACTAGGGATCAGAAGCGGCTATTTGAACCGTGTATCTGCTGTATGAGAGATGTGTAACCAGGGTGAGTGACAATGCACTGCTATCCAATCCGTGCAGGTGCATGTCAGCCATGCAACTGAGCGTACACGTTTAATGTTCTATTTTAACATAATTTGTAGGGGACTCCGTGCAGCACAAGACTTCTCAAGCCGAGCATATTTTGCGTTCACAAAAGTATATCCTTCAATAAGCCATTTCGCAGTGAAGGTTACTTTGCTGTTTGAGCTACACCTGATGTTCAACTTGAACTACGTACTTTGCATACTAACATAAGAGTCTAAGATGTCGTTATGCAAATGACTATTGTGTTGTACTCCATTGGCTAGCCTATAAGCATTTAATTCACATTTAATTCTTTGTCCAGAGACAATGACTTGCTGGTTTGCTAAGCCTAATCGACGGTTTCTTGTTGCTTTTATTCTTGAGCTTGCGTAGACTACCTGTTGCTATATTCCCTGAGGTTTGTTGTAATACTTACTTCACTCAGTATTTTGATACTAGTATCACAGTAAATTATCCGGCTTGTTTTGACAATTTCCCGGCGCGTCACTCAACATTCCAAAGATAATCTGGTGATATCCATTGCACCAAAGTATTTTGTTGTTCACATTCCTTATAGTGAACATATGATTATCAAATTGCTACCAGTAAGGTTCATGACTTGCAGATGCCTTCCTTGTCTACTTCCAAATGTTTTGATGTATGCGCAGTTGGTTCAATATGTTGGACACATAGGTATTATGAAATCTGTCAACATTGTTTGAGCTACTGATGACGCCAAAATTAGACTGAACGGTAGAATTGCTTTTTCTTAAAGCTCATCTCAAAATCCACATTTGAGCATCAACTGATACGCCTCCGAATATATGTCAGTTTGATGATTGGCCTCAGCGACTATATGCAGAAATTTGGAGCAGCACTGAAGCCTGTGTGACTGATAATACTATTTATGTTTCTCTTAGGGTCCTTAATAAAAGACCCCAGGTTGGCTATTAGGTGGTGCAGTGTAAAATTGAACTGTAGCTTGGTGGCTCGGTCGGTTATGTTTCTTTCCGGGCTTGTATAAATGATATAAGGAAGTGTTTGAACAGCCATCAATCCAGCTCTCTGTGTTAAGAAACAACCGTTTGTGAACTCGACCTTACCCTGGACTTAATGACCTATCCCAGCCTGTTTATTGATTATCCACCCCTCTAGTTGTTTGCTATAAAACAAACCATCCATTTTGATGTGAATTTGGTGCTGGTGAGTCAATACGAAATGTTTGGACTAGCTAGTTTTCATGTTCTTACTGCTTTGTTAAAATTAAAATACTGATCACGTATTCATAGACTTCATTCTGAAGCATTGGAAACCGCTTGTGGTAACCAGATCTGGTTATTTTCCATGATCCAGTAATCTGACGGTGAAGTTAGAGAAGTTATTGGAGGTTATCTCTTAGTGGAGCCGAAATCTGATTTTCTGGAAACACTTAAGATAAGGTTTTGTCAATCGTTCTTGTTAGTTTGGTCCACACTGATCAGGTGGTTGATGGCCTAATCGTGAGAACAAACAAATAAAATACACTAGGAGAATTAGCAACGCGATTGATAATTTGTTTCATTATGTTGCAGAAGACGATTCAATAGATTGGACTGAATGTCAATGTAATTTCGATGGATAATTGTCTCATTCCGTATACCTAGAATAGCTTAAAAAGGCTTCGAACGATGCTGAAGCCTATTTTCAGAGTTTTGTTCGAATACATATGACACTGTGATGAGATAGTTTCACAAGCAAAGTACAAAGATGAATCAAGCCTAAGACATGATGGTATCTATAAAGTGTAACGACACCAGATGTGTTGAAGCCAATTTCACTGTGTATGTTGTGTTTGTTGAGGCTTACTATTTTACATGATACCATTTTTACTTTTAAGCTTTTGTAATCTGAACGGATTTCGAAACTCAGAATCTCTGAACAACGGTCAGTCAGCAATTTACTAGGACCAGTTAGATTTGAGTATAGTCTTTATACTTGCAAAATAATAATCAAGTACGCTAATTAGATTCCACAAAGGGCAACGTATGCCAGACAACCTGCGTGATGACATTGAGAAATGGATTAGTCGCCAGATCGTACGAACAGTGGTCTAACTCATTGTCGGTAACCAAAGTGTAATCCAAAAAGTTAATCCCGGTAGTACTCACAGTTATGTTCGGGGTGTTGATTTAGATCAACTATAAGGGACAAATTTAACAATAGGTTTACATATAGCTCATTCGAATTTCTGAACTGCCCAATGAGCACCTGTAAGCTTAGATTATTCTCTACTAACAAACTTGTGCGTTTCATGCACAGTATTTGTGCACTTTTGAACAATTCTGAATCAAACTTGTTGTTTTGCTTGTAGTCAAATGTTTTACACATATACGTATAGTTAAGACTAAAACGTTTGTCTCCTTAAAAGTGTGGCAAACTTTCAAATAGTAGGTGAATAGAATATTATAGTTGACGCAAATCTGGACGAAATAGCCCATCATAATCAATCGTTGTGTGGATAACACATTGTCGGAAACGCTATTCTTCGTGGAGAATTAAGTTAATGATGTCTGACTATCTATCATATAGTAAACCGTAACAAGTATTGTTAACCGGGTTGAAATAAAGTAATACTTACGCTTCGAAATAATGCACATCTACCCTAATCGAGTTAAATAGCTTGAAGGAGTAAGGGATTATTTCTTTGACTGTTTAATGTCTTCAGAATTAACACAGTGACTTCAATCACATTAACGTAGTTTATTAAGACTTTGAAACTTTACTAATCCATGGTCTGTACTTGTTTTCTGGATAAATATGTATAACCTGTCACGTTAGTCACCTAGTCTACTTGATACTCACACAGGGACGGCTAGTGAAACGACGACACTTTAAGTCCGTTGCAGATGCAACCCTGTGTGTTGTTGTTGTTGTGTGTTTGTTTCATTTAAGAAATCTTTTCAATCCTACCCAAAATTCTCATGCTGAGAAGCTCAAAAACATGAATTCACAACAGTCTACACATTCGGAAAATTGTATAATTTTGGATACGACAGCCAGATCAAAATTGCTCTCACTCGAACAAAGAACAATGCCAGTAACGGCAGCCTAACATGATCTGATGACAGTTTTGTGCACTGTAGAGGACAGTTATACTGAGAATCTAAACCGACGGATTGATAGTTTCTTCGAGATAATGGTAAAACTCTCACTAATGTTACTGTTGGATAAGAAAATAGTCAAGTATTGTTAGTTAACGGTGATATCAACCCCAGACAACCGCCTTGGTTGATATACATGAGGTTCTTCACCTGATACTCTGATCCCTGACGATATCATTTATTTAGAAAACCAGTTTCCCCTTCCACTGTTTCAGCTGAGGATAGAATGAAATAGTCATAAGTGACTAACTTACTCCTGAGTTATATATGTTTATCAAAAGTCGCATTGGCTAGCGAGATGCAGACGGACTTCCCTATTCGTTCGAAGATGTATCCTCCTGTTCTTCAGACATCCGGTTTTAATTCCGTTTTCAGAATAACGGCTTTTTGGTAGGTTTAACCCTAGGACCACTGCCAGGAAAAATATTCAATGTATAATTCGAAAAGTGAATTCCGTCATATCCACGGCAATTTAAACCTTCTCAGTTATCAACTAGACGATGTCTGTTTCAGCTAATATAGCGACGCTGTCTAGCCCCTATCACTCGCTTTTAACTGTACGCATCCCAACATAAGTATCACTATCGAAGTATGAGAGAACAACTGGCAATCGTTTCTGGACTTTGTATCGCCTGGCGGTACAGATTGCTTAGTGAAAAGCTCAGCTTATGGAAAAATGACGACATGTACTTTCGCAGCTCTGTCGGTCTGAGTTACAAGTTGACCTTGGTTGGTTGCTTAGAAAACACAACCTGAAATGTTCCCTGAAGAATAGGAGAGTGGTTTACATTCAACATGTTTCAGACACGCTTCGTCGGAAAGGCGATTTTTCAAACATTTCTATACATAGATATGCATTCACAAATGAAGCGATTGATCGCACCGACGGCAGATACCCGACTAGTTTTATCATTCTGCCATTTGTTGATGAAGTTTCAACTATAGTATAAGCCGCCACATTTCGTGTATCTTTTATAGTGTCTCCACTGTTGCCAACATGACAACAGTGTTGTGTGACACCCCAGTGATAACTTGCGTAGGTTTTCTTCCTCATTTCACGTTTATTGCCCCATCGCCCATTATTAGGCAGGTTACAGTGGAGTGAACACAAATTGTCTGTTGAAGAGAACTCTTGAACTTTTACGAAAATATTCTGCAGCGGTTCGAAAATAGCCCATCTGTAGCGCTACTGGATTTCCGCTGATTGTCACGTATCATCAGTTGACCTGAGAAGGAACATTCCATTTTATTTACACTTTCACCAGGCCCACTCCGGAGTTGTAGGAATACCACGGTTGTCCACAGCAAATATTACGGCAACATGACTTTATAACCTACGTAGTGTGTGCAAAATAAACATGCGAGCCTTCCACTTCCTTTGGTCGATTAGTAACAGGCCTATTTCGTGGCAGATCTATATGGTACTTTCAAGCATCCACCAACACCCCTACTCTATTTCAGTTCATCATGTTCTGCCCTATGACTATAATTTTTAATGATGTGTTTTACGCGTTCTGATTCTCACAGCTCATTAGCAAGTATCTTTTCCGCGTTCGAAAGCCAGATACAAATGCCTGCACAATCTACCACTTAGAGACTATATTCAAGCACAACCAACTGAGGAAATCAGGGTATATGACGAATGCGACTGTAAGTTTATGAGCACGATATCTTGCATGTAGTTTACATTGTATCGGTACATGATACTCACAAGTGAGCTGTCCGACTGTGTTAATAATGGCACGTAAGGCTCCATATAGAACAACGTCTGTAACATCTGATGTATTGTTCCCGACATTACCGATAATTTTAACCGGACAAAGCTTACATATTGATCAACACATAACTCTAGTTTTGTAGAAGGTAACAGTTTATAAACACCTGTGTGCAGCTTGTTCTGTATTACTGTCAGTAATAATATTATCACTATTACTAGTATTTTGTCTAAGAATGAGATGGCCCTCACTACGTGCGCGCAAAAGAATTCGGGTGGAATTTGGGACAGAGATCAGGTGCTCCATTAGAATGTGTTCAGTTAACTAATGATTAGAACGGTAAAAGCAAACAGAGAAATATAGCCTCATGCTTTCGCGCACTCAAGTATAGTCTGTGATTTATCGCAGAATAAGATTTTTCACTAGTTCGACAATGTATATACAGAGATTGGTGAGATGTATTTGGTCATTGACAGCGAAGGAAATTGTGATCGTTTCAATTCTTTACTTCCACATTAGTTGCAGAAGCCGTTCAAACGGTTGCGGCAAACTCTCTGGAAAGTTTGTGGTTCTGCAGAAATCATGAATTGCATGATCATTCCACTGGCGGCTACGTGGAGGACATCAATGCTACACCAAAACAGGCCTTCAAAAGCTTGCCGTCTCCGGAAAACTGATACCTTTCCAACCGAGCTGTGTGTACTGTGGCTAGGGAAGTCGTGTGTTGGATGAGGTGAACATGTGAAATCCAGTGAACTAAAACCATGTGCATGAGTCGGTTATTATACTGAGCACTGTTAACGGGAACAGATATTGAAATATAAAAATGTGAATACTAATATGGGCGAGCTAAACCACCAATCAGTAGTTGCGGTAACTTATTTGAACTATCGTATAGCACAGTATAACATATCATCATAACTCCATCCTGTGCACTTTAAGGCGTGTCATATATTCACGTGAGTACTCGTTTTGTTACGGAAGATATGAAACATCCTACAGAACTTAAATGATCATATTGTGAAACGAAAAAGTTCATAGAGTGCATGACACAGCAATATAACTCATGATTTGTAACCGAAGTATCATCCGAGAAAGATTAATCCTGATGGTACTCACAAAAGTCTCCATCGTGAACTAAAATAAAGCAAATATGCATGTGGCTTTGAAATAATTCTCAAGAGTTTTAAATTTTTTACTGAATTGGCACAAGAATAGGCTATTTTCTACTTGTGTACCATTCACGTTTGTGCAGCAATAGAAAATTTAATACTCAATAAGTTTTGTTTTAGGTCGAATGTGGGACCAATAGTCAACCAGCTTACAATAAATAGCACAGTTGCAGAGAGAAAATGAATGGGGCCGAGGAATGTGATCTTGGTATATTTATTAAACGGCTCCACGACAATGTTACTTTAGATGATACTACACCAGACTAGCCACGTATCGGTTGACGTAAGCCTCCTTTTACACTACTTTGAAAGTCGCATTTGATCCTCTAGAACGATATTTGGTTTACCAGGCTCTCCGGTTCGCAAAATGAATTTGATTAGACCCGTGGATGCGAGAACTTTGCGAACGACTGGTTGTACGTTGCCCGCCCGTTTTGTGTGATACAATGAGGAAACCTATGTTATTCTGCCTTATGGGAAACATTACCTACGCTTTAAACTAGTCTAAGCCTACCTAAGTTGACTTAATTACCAAAACTGGAAAGGTGCTTCACTTCTGGAATCTAGCATGTCCGCCATCGAAGTACATTGACATCCGCCATAATAATTTGAGGACCCTAAAACATGTGGGTGACCTACCACTTGTTCCATGTTATCGATATGACGTGCATCGAATTCCTACAACCTCTTTAGTCGGCACAGTTATGGCTGATAAAGTTTTCCACTCAACACAGACATACTGTGCTGAGAAACATTCTTCATAGCACACCGCGTATGTAAAAACTAAGACTTGTGTGGATATGACTTATTCATCAACAGACTTCAGATTAGAAGGAAAGCAACGATTGGCAATAGTAACTCGTGGCTTGCTCTTCCCGAAGACGAACGACGATTTACACTCGGTGAACCTGTCCATTAGGAAAGGATTCGCATTCTAACAATCCTCTTGAAGATATCAACTATCCACAGGTGATAAATGGCTTCAACATCAAGCACCTTCGGACAGCACTGGACAACCATCGTCAAAGGGTCTCTGTAGAACCTGAAAACCGGGACGGTCTACAGAGTGGTGACCCACGTATAATGGACTGGCTATTTTTGATGTATTCAACAGCCGTCTGCCCTAGCCCATGGAAATCATCCTCATACAAACATTCGTGACAGATTAAACATAATAATCACACCTCCAATAACGCTCAGTTCGGAAAATTAGATTACTACTATTAAGCTTCAAAATTTTCAAATCCAGCTTCAAAATAATCCACTCATCAGCGTTTCTCTGACCTATCCAACAACTTTTGTACTTCTGTAAACCGAACACCGACTGTTTGCCAATAACCTGTAGGTTAGTGAAATTTGCCAGTAGTATCTGCTTCATTCAGTTTATCCTAACCGAAATCCGCTATTACTTATTAGTGATTTCCATTCAGTTTGGAACAGTGGCCCGTTTCGTTACGACCAATTAGTATACATTGAGTGCGCTAGATACCGAGTCATACTGTAGTGACAAACTAGTTGATTTTGACTTAGTCGTGTTTTTGTCCTTCCTTTATCACAGGAACAAGCAGCAAAGTAGAAAGGAATCATAAATTTTCACGTTATTTGATGTGAACCCTTGAAGGCGAACTGCAAGTGACTACGTACACCTTAAACTATACCATTTTACATATCTGTTTCCATTTTAGGCACAATTGCCTGCCAGATTCGTATGTGGGCGTTCAAGTTGTGCCGCTTTATTGAACGGTGGGTTGCTTCGACAAAGTTGTTGTCCCGCCGGCCAAATGTCGGGATCTTCGGGCTGCGGCAATTGGTCCATTTTTCAGATCTCCCAATGAGCCTGGGCATCAGGTACTCATTGTATAACGACTCGTCCGTATTCTGCATAATGGCTAAGGCTGCAGCGTACCTCCAGCGGTTACGTGTCAGCATAGCGATCAGGAACCATTTGTGCAGAGTCCAGTTTGAAGTCCTATTGCGTACGTTACGCAAAATATGCACTCGGCACAGCAGTTGACGGACGTGCGGCAGCTCCTGGGTTATTGCTGCTTGTATCGCCGCACTATCGTCCATGATCATTGTCTTTGTGTCCACTGGTCCAACGAATATGATGAACTGCCGGAGAAACGTCGCGATAGCTACCGTAGTTTCATTTGAAAGCCAACCAAAACAGACCGGCAGGCCGACTCCACTAGCATCTACAACAACTAAAACAAACAAACTGTATCGCTCCTTACAACTCTTGTAAGTGGCATCTATACCAATGACCTCGGGGTAGCGCCGACAAAATTCTATCTGTTCATTACTCATGAACATAAAATGTGTTAAACGATTCTCAGCATCTACGTTCAAAAAGCACTTACCAGTTGTGTTCGGTTGG
>JTDE01000495.1:55770-79176 GCA_014338405.1 Paragonimus skrjabini miyazakii
TAAGATTGGTTGTCCCTTCCGGTTAGTTGGACCAATCGCGTTCTAGCAGTCACGCCCAAGTTTTAACATGGAAATCCTAATGCACCAAAGTGATTTGCTTTTGCATTAAATGGAGAATCTTGTGCCTAAAATGGAAACAGATATGTAAAATGGTATAGATTGTTGGCATCTACATGACCGTAAAGCCAAATTAAGGTTACCACTGATATGTTGTTCATGAAGCAACTTCACTGAATTTTGAAACAATTGTAAGCTTCTCATATTAATATGCTAAAGCGGTCTTTATGATAGTAGACGAAAATTCACTTGACTAGCAACTTCCTATTCTCACAGGAACGACCGTATATTCTGCATACCGTTTTTCGCTCCAGGCATAAGTCAACAACTTCTGGCCAGTGGACTGCTTGTTGTCGGCGTCCGGATTAATTACATCATTATATGTGAAAAGCCTTGGGGAAATGACTGATGTAATCATGGAACTTTTTCGGTCACCAAAGCATAGATATTAACAGCTAGTTACTGAGCCGTGACTTTGATTGGGTACCTGAACGCAATCTTTCGAAGAACATTACCCGTTTAACTTCCATGGTGATGCTACTGCATGATTAACGTATATAACGGTCTCAGGTTCTATCCGCAGGTGTTCCTATTCTTTAGTTTCCTTCCCTGAAAATAAACATATCCTAATGGAGATCAAGTTTTCGCTTTGTTGTCTGTTAATACTACAGACAGCTTATCTTACAGACCCTGACGCTGACGTGTGTGATTCACAGAAGATACCAACACGATGTCCAAGAAAACTTCAAACACAATTGAGGTGGGCTGTATGGACTACCCAGTAAAAATTTTCTCAGTTCAATTGCTTAGTGCTTGTGTTGTAATCTTTGTGTGGTTAAACAACGTTTTCTTGTAAAAGTTCCGCATACAACATTGTATTAATTCACGTAAGATCATTGCAGCATACTTCCTTCTTTGTACAATATCAATCAAGGCTAATAGTTCCAACTTTCCTTTGTTTTACGACAACATCACAGAGTAAATAATCTCAGTTCAGACATTTCCACTTCTACAAAATTGTATATATTCGCTTCGATCAGTTTATCATATTAGTATAAACCAGTAGTTGCACAAATTGTGAAAAACAACGAAGTCTTCTTGTCGTTTAATTATGAACCCTTTCTCACACGGATAACCTTTCAACAGCACACGGCTTTTGTTGACCAGTTGCGGCTTTATGTTATACATAGCACAACTGCGTTAGCATGTGAAACGGTAACAAACTTTCAAACATGTAACGATCGAACTCGCGATAATTTGGTGAGCTGAGTAATATGATTTCCGTATCTACTTTTCGTTATATTTACCAGCTCAAACTATAAGAAATCAACTATAATCTAACAACTATTTCCATCATTTTCTGTAGTAACCGCATTTTGGTGAGTTCAACTACAAAACGTAAAAAGGCCACTTCCACAGAAAATTGCTTTGCATATGAAGTTATTAATTGCTTGGGAGCTGCACACTGTCAGTTGTGTACAGGCACAAACAAACTGACGAGTAGACAAGATGCGTCACTAACAGTGGAGGAATTTTCACAATAACCGGATGAAACATTCACTTTCCCTTTTGGTCATTTACCCTGTGTTGTAATCCCAAGCCCTTGCCTTATAAATTATGCATTAAATCATCATCAGATCATCTCAAAAGAAGCAACAAAAATATATTTGGATCAAGCAATAAAAAGTTTCTGTCACCAACTCATCGGGAGTCATTTTTCTCATTCAGACAGATTTTTTAATTTTAGATTACCGATTAGTAGTCGCGGATTCAGTTAATTTCAAGTTGAGCATCATCGACAATTGATCACATCTGTCGCATTCCCATAGATTTTACAGCCAATCTCTTTCAAAAAAAAGCACTGAACTCGAGTTTTGCTCTCATTTGAGCCCGTAACTTACCACGACCGAGAATAAATCTCCGACCACGGTTGTATGTGTGTGCTATTGACTCCGCAGTAGTCGCGACTGAATTTCACTCCATTAAAGGCAAAACTCGAATCTAATGCTTTTTTTACGAAGGTGACCGACTTGAACGTCTATTTTAAATTTTATTTTAAACGGTCAACTTTTTTCCAAATCAAAAATCTTGACGGTTATGCAATGAATATAAAACAAGTCTGGGCTGCGTACGTTCCAAAGAAATCATTATCGATCTGGTGAGAGTTTAGTAAAAGTGTATATACGAAAGATTGACAATATTCATGCTGAAGTAGTTTTCACGTAAAAATTAATAGCGCACAAAACAGTATCTAGGTGTTTTATGTTTGCTTCAACGATTTTCAGAAGCTACCTATTACGAAAGACATGTTGATTCATTAGGGCAACTCAAAGATTTAAGTATTATCGTTTTTAAGAAGTCTAGCAGCTACTTTGGTCAATGAATGATATGAGTGTGAAAAATTACGTTCTGTTTGCGTTCCATCGGTTGACCTTAAAGATATGAGAGCTTTAATACTCAGTTACCTGTGAATCGTTACTATTCAACAAACGATCTAGACAATAAACTGCTGAAGGTGGATCAGCTGATACAACTAAAATTAACGTTCAGTAGTGTTGAACGTACCAAGAACGCAGTAGAGTGAGTTTCTTCCTTATGTGGAGGTTTTCTCACATGCAACAGTGTCGTTCGATGTGAGAATCATGACGGTTGTGGTAAATTGTTGCACATTATCCATATCCCAAATTCAAAATACGGTGTTTTAAAACGATGAATACACAAGCGAATGAAATTAAAGCATGGATTACGCATACTCTTTTCCATAGTTTGAAACTACCAGATTTATCAGTGTTCTGCTTAATTGCGTTCAACAGCCCATTTTTTGCTTGCTGTATGCCAGCAATTTTTTCAAAATCAGTTTTTTTATATTATTTCTGGCAATTTTAAATTGAACATCACTCACGTCTGATCGCAGATTTTGCATTCAAATAGACTTTCCAGCCAACCTCTTTTGATAAAAAAACAATAGACTCGAGTTTTGTTCTTGTTAGAGCTCGTCACTAATGCATATCCTTGCCACGGCTGGAGTAATCAAATGGAGTTATCAGTCAGTAATTGTATCTTCTATCAAGATGATTGGGTAATCTGATTATTACTAATAAGCGAGTACGCCTGAGCGTTCACACATCATGATTCAGTCGTGCCTAATTTGCACAACTGTCAACAAGATTGCCTGATACAAACTTAGCCAGAGTTCTAGTCCTGGCCGTGACAAGGATATGCATTACTGACGAGCGCCAATGAGAGTTAATATCAAGCCTAATTCTTCTTTTGAGAGAAACCGACTAAAAAGTCTGTCTGTATGCTAAATCTGCAATCAAATGTGAGTGATTTTCCACTTGAAATTAACCGAATCCCTCGATACTCACTTCTGACAATGTTTAGTTTACATTTATGAAATGGAAATCAGGCTGTGTTCTTCATTACCCATTGGGACAAACAGGCACAACATCTGAATTTTCCATTTTCACTCAAACCTAACACGTTCATTCAAATATCACCGTAACAATTAGTGACATTAATACTCTGTGGTACAAATGATCTTGATCAGAAAATGTCCGTTTTTGAATACTGAAGTTAACCAACTCAAGCAAATTCAATTCACTTAGTACATCTATATAAAAATGTTGGCATTATAACAATCATATGAGCTTACCTGGAACACAAAAGATACCACCTGAAGAGGATATTGGAAGACAAATAACCGTTGCCATAGGTCACCGTGTTGAGAGAGAAAAAGCATAAAAATACTTCATCAGATAAAACTGGATGCATATAATCTCTCAAGTAAGTAATGGAAATCAAGACAATGAAATGCAGTCTTATTCTCAAACACAATGTGAGTTAAACGTCTATCATCACCTAATAGGTAATTACAGTGCACAGTATGTTTGTAGCTATAACCATTTTCCCTAATTCATTTATACTCTAAAACATTCAATGGTGAGGGAAATATTACATGGTCAAAATGAAACTTACCGACCAACAGAGTAAGAACCAGAAGGTGCGGTTTCATTGCAGAGAACATTTTTCAAGTGAAGACCGTTAACGCTTTTGTCTTGAGTGTTTATCGGCAGGTTGTCCTTCTTATTTATAGTGTACCTGACGTTGATAATTGGTGTATTTGTATTGGCCTATGATGAGCTAGTTCGTCCTCATCCAATTGAGAACAACCTACAACAGGTGTGCATTTTCATTGAAGTGCTAGTTGTTGAGCCGGTATCCTCCAATTGTAACCAGCCAACAACATTTGTTTGTTAGCGTGTTCACACCGGCTAATTACAGTTTGGTTAACATCATTCAGTACTATTGCATGCAGCGCTTGCGTTTTGGTTCATTTCTGCGAGTTATCGTTCGTTAAATCGTCGTCTTTTTGATAATCTGATTTAGTCCGCTACAGTAGTTCCAATTTCACCACGAATTAGATAAGCCGAACCACTATTATATATATCTACCAGTTGACCACGGCTTTCACATTTCGACATACTTCTCATCGAACACCTTTGAAAAATAAGCACTAAACTAGAAAGTCCATCTTGTTAGAGCTTATCAATATTGCATATCTCTGTCACGGCGGAGACTTGAAAATCAGTCAAGCCTTCATGTTGACCATTTTGCCATTGACCATGAGTGCAGACAGAATTAGAAGGAACTAAAGAGAACAAGTTAGAAGAACATTCTTTTAATCTCGGTGCAAAAGCGATATAAAGAAACATGCATGTCTGAATGCGAAAGACATAGTCAACTGGAAATTAACCTCATCCATGACAACTTGTCAAGAGTCTGAAATGTTGTTCAAAGGGTCTGATTAAATCAGAGATTTCGATTTATCTAGGAAGTCTTAATTGCGAGGTTGTCGAATGGAGTTAACAGATAGCAATTGTGTGCAATGTTGTGACGATAACGCAAACTTATCAGTACTAAAAATAGGAGGTTGTTAAGCGTTTCAATAACATCGTGGTCATCATAACAGCCAGGAACCTGACCAGAAGGTACTTTCACTCTGGCCGCCGCTCACCTCAACGGTACCGTTGAGAAGAAGGGAGACGAAAGATTACAAAAATGATTCTGTCATGTCTAATGTGAGGCAGATGAAGCGGTGGTCAAAATGCTTGCCTCATGATTGTCAGTAGCAAGGCAATCCATTCTTTTAATTGGTAACTATCTTATGATTAGTAGGAGATCCATCTAGATTCATTCATTTTCAGGGTGAACTAATTTTTATGCAATCGATCGAATTTCTCGACCTCAGAATTCGACTACAGTATTAAAATAAACTCTCATTAGAATCACAGATTTTCAAGAATGTTCAGCTGGTGTAATAATGACACCAGCAGATTTGCAGCAGTTCTCAACAGAACGGTTCTGCAATTACCAAAAAGCCTCTCACCGATGAAACTTTCTTGAAAGAACAATGGTCCGATTGCCGGTTGGTTCATCACCATGTTATTATGTATGAGCAAGGCCGTGATAGAAAACAATCCATTAATTAATCGTACGCCTTGAGTAAACTATTAACAATTCTGTTACCGAGTGGTATAGATGTTGTGACAGGCAAGTTGAAGCTGATCTTCACTAAAATTCGGAGGACGTCTCTTATCTGCTGCTAACGTGCGAGATCCAAATTATCTTCCAACTACGCAGACGTTTTTACTGGACAGATACCTGTCATTTGTCAAACTAACACTTGGCTATGTATTGAACAGAGATAAAAACAATTTTTATAGAAGAATATGTTATTCTGGTTCGAGTGAGATCATTCGTGTATTATCAGCAACATTCGTGCAATACTATTGTTAGGTTTTGGAACAATGATTATCTCAAATGGATTTAAACAGCCGAATATTAGAACGTAAGACTTCTTTTACAAGGACATTCCGTTTGCTTCGCATCATTTGCAATAACGAAAATGGTATGATCTATCTAGAATGGGCGGAAATATCAACAGGAGGCGAAGACCATACGTTTGTTAAAAGCAAATCAGTGACATTCTGGACTCGTTAGCGTAAATATATCCTTGCTATTAATGTTGACATTGATGTGGAAATCTTGAGAAATACGTTCCAGTGGTCAAGTGGTGAAAGCTGATGGTCACGGTGGTAATTTGGATGCCGAAGATTAAAAATGAAAAGATTAAGCTTAACTCTTAGATTAATGTTTGATTAAGGCATAAGTAAACGTGGAAAAGAGTAAAAGAAGACAAGGTAGTAGAAAGCAGGAGTTACCAAAGTAAATTAAAAATGATCATTTGTTTCTGCGTCCGATTGTGGACAGTACAATGCTTGGAAGATGGTAGTTGCGTCTATTACTTGTCCACTTTTTTACAGGCGTCTACTATTGTCGAATTAGGCAACCGTCTGGGGATGTGTTCGTTGATCAGCGTTCCTAGATGTCTTGATGTGTTGTCGACACATCTGCTTCCGCATGCACAGGTAAGGACATAGTGTTGTGATCCAAGAACGTGGATGGCGCAAGGTGTGTTTATGCGGAAAACCAATATATGGGTTGTGCGTTTCAACAGGACAACGAACAAATCTCCTCATCTGCATACGACATTAGTCTCAGAATGTCCTAATTGGCATGGTTGTCTATGCTCAGTTACTTTTTATATCGAGAACCGTTCCAGGCTAAGCTGCACTTCAATGTTTATCCCTGTATTTTTTCCGCAGTTACTTCAGTGTCACAATCCATGCTTCTACTTCACTACTGAATATTAGCGGTGTGGGTATTATAGTGCAATAGCTCATCCTCATTACGACAGGTCACGTTGGAGTTGTCAGTCAAGGTTATTTATTTCTTCCTTGAGGACGACGGCACCGGCTTCGTCTTCTCAATAAGTGCGAGTTTTGCGGCGGCTTGCGATCCCTTGACAGTTAAAATGAGTCTGCATCCGACAATATCTGAAATGAATAATACTGTGTAGCGAACAAGCTCGCTTTCAGTGATTCATCATCAGGTCAGTCAGTTCAGTGGCACGCTGCAATCAAGTACCCACTTGAACCGTGGGTCTTGACAGGCTAACAGGCTGTGAGGTTGGCCATGGCAAATCCAACGCCTGAACGAAACGCTTCTGGGCGCAAAGAGGTGGGTTGTACAGGCGAATTCCAATAGCTTCAGCTGTGGACAGAATCCTGTAAAATTCGTGATATAAATGTGATGTATTTAGCCTGATGATAAATCACTGAAAACGATCTTGTTCGCTACCCAGTATTTTTCATGACTACACTGGGAGTTTTCGCGCGATATCTGAAATGTTGGCCCACCGGAAAGATAAAGCTAGATAAACCGGTTTATGCAGTTCGGCTATGAAAACAGATTTTGTATCAAGTGGGTTAATGTATTTATCAACAAAACGTGGAAGGCAGTCATTATCTAACAATATTGAATGGAGTAGTTCGTTTTGTTTCGACTAATGGGGTGTAACAATTTAATGAATTTTACTGAAAAGTGTACATACAAATTCATCTTTGTAAAAGATGAACGCGAAGTTTTGAAACTGAAGATAGTCTGTTAGGTGATTCTGTGATGTGTACTCGTAGCTACCGAACAGTCTGTTCTTCAAGGTAACATGACATTTTGAGGAATAATCTGTTCGTCGAACTCACTTTTAACCGTAAATTTGATGGTGGTGCGTTATTGAATTGCCACTAAAAAACGTCCTATCCTTACCTCTTGTTGTTCTGTCTACCCGCTACCAATTTTGTTGTAGTAACTGATAAGAAGTGAACGAAATGTCTTTTTACAAGATATCTTACACTCTACTGTTCCAAGGTTATCCTTTCCAGATTTAGTTGTCACTGGCACATTGTCTATGGAGTTATACACGTTTTTATCATATCGGATGTAAGACTATTCTCTCACCAATGCTTCTAATTCACTTGGATAGCTCATGCATACATAGGTGACTTATTCGCAGGCTAGCAATTACTCAATCTCCCTACTCTCATGCGGAGATTAACCATTCTACCATACACCTGAACATTAACTGTGAATAAGTACAACCTGTCACACTGACTCGAAGATACAGATGAGTACTCTCAAGCTGCTAGATTGTCAACTGCCAGTAGCATTAAATTATCCGTACGCGTGTTTCTGCTTAGCATACATACATATATATGTATATGCTTGAGCGAATAATTGTCCGAACGTGGCAGCCTCAAAGGAATTTACTTTACTGTCAAGAAGCGAAGTGTGCGGTATCGCTCACATTCTTGACGCTCAGAATCTCACAATTTGACCGCGGAGATATTTTCTGTATTGGACGTTGTTTATTTACTTGCTGTTCAGTATATTGTTGGATCGCTTGTACTATTGCTAGTTGTTTTCATCAACATCATTGTGCCAAACACAATATGCCAAAATACCCTTTGCGATTATTTACAATCACTGTTTGGTCTTCATAGTTCCCACTCAACGGTAAATCTATAAAGAACAAAATGAATCAGATTTATGGGTGAAAACGTTCGTTCTTTATTTAGCAGGTTACTTGAGATGAACAATATTATCTAATTACGTCAGTATGCCATATTGCAGAAAACCTGATTACTTGCAGATGTCAAGGATCCAAATTGGTGGTTTCAATCGCTACCACGTAGATCTTCCTGTGTGTTACAGAAGGGCTGGTGGTGTCAATAATTACATCATTGAATCATGGCGTGCTTCGTTGTGATTTCTGTTTACCTATATGTCTGTTTGTGCAAACCGTCCGATTGCTGAGTGTAAGTCCAGATTGTTTAATGGTTTTCGTTCATTCTTGTCATCTACCATTTGCCTATCCCTCAACTTTGTTGCAGCTGAGACCGACAGGTTTCTTGATGACTTTTGAGTAGCTGATTTGAGCACTTTCGCCCGTCATTACTTATCGTACCCGATAATTTCAACCGATTTTCATGCCTTCAGTTTGTATGATATTGTGACCCTTCCTACACACCTGGACGTACGTCTCGATTTAGCTTATCTAAGTAGCACGTGCTTATTGTTAGAACACGGTGGCGTTTTAGTTAGTAACTTCAGTCAATTTATTCCGAAATTCCATCCTCTGGTTTACATTCACACAGACTGCAAGTTCTTCACTCATTAAGGAGATCGCAGAACCGCACTACAATAAACCTACGGAAATGATACTATCGTTTGATTTGAGCTTGTTTGTTCGCGACGATTCGTCTGTCCACTGTAAACGGTTGACTGGCTACTTAAACTTAGACTTCGAGCTTTACTTCTGCTGGAAATCAATCCTTATTCATGCCGAAAGATTTTCTTCTCTGTGTGTCGGAAGATTTTGTCTGAAAGGTGAAAAGGTTTATAAATCAAATCATTAGTGCATTACATTTCAAAGGATATTAGATGTAGGTTAATTCGTTCGATTTTAGAGTACATCAACACGTTATGGGTGCTAGAAGCTGCTGTGAGGTATGACAACTCACCTAAGAGTTGAGTGGACTGGACTCTGTTGTAAAGAAACCTGCTGCTGACATTGACATTAACAGGGTAAATAACTTTCCTCATTATCTACGAAGTTTTCATTTTCCACTGGTTCGTCTTCGACAACCGAGGGCTGTGCTGTTTACAAGAATATTTATCCGGTTGAAGTCCAGCATAGCAACCGGAACTGACACCCTACCATCGACCGTTCTTAAAGAATATGCTGAATTGTTATGACATCCTCCAGCTGAGTTATTCACCTAGTGTTTCACACGGGACCAAATTTCTGATCGTTAGAAGACGGTACGTACCTGAAAATGAAACAGTCAGATCTCACCCGGTACCATACACATCCGCGACATTGAAGGTTTCTGAAAAGTTTTTTCTTGATCGAATGAAGGCTCAACTGAACATCACATTCATTAGTGAGTTGCTTGTCACTGCTCACACTTAACCTTTAGTGCTCATGTTTACACTGTTCTTTCCATTCCGTCATCATCTGATGGAAAATCGAGGTCCACCCGATATGTTTACTAGACTTCATTGATATGTTTCTCAAGGTTAGAGATGTGCTACTTCAAGTTCTTAGAGACTGGAATTCAAGCTTCAGTAATCGATATTTTAGGCGTTTGTTTTGCAAGTTCAGGTCAATTTACTCAGTGTGATAATCAAGACTCATTGCTACTCCTCACTGACTTTGGTGTTTTACAGGGTGAAAACCCCTTTCTTTTCTTATTTACACCTCGTATTACCTACATGCCAGTTGACGATTACAAGTTTATACTCAAGTATATCGATGATGTGATGTTGGACATCACATACCTAAAAATATTTTCTCTTCCCTCTTTGCCGGACAATTTGTCCAGACTATCAAGTTGGTCATACTTCCGCAGTTCGTCTCCAAACGTATCAAAATGTGTTGATGTAGTGTTTCCACTTATAAACCGGAATCGATCTGAGGAACTTTCTACCATATACCCTCCCTTGATGTAAATAGTCAGTCTCTTACTTCAATTGCTTTCTGTCAAATATCTGCGGATTACTATGAGTAACAACACGACATGACTACTTCAAGATACTGAAGCTTTCACCGACATCCTATGGCTTTCGGTTTACGTCATGTGTTCGACTTCTCTCTTCATTCCCTACCAATTGCTCAGTCGATTTATTGAGGCTTGTATAGTCATCCGCTAAATGAATTGCTCATCTACTGTTTTCTCAGGTGATTAGCCAAAGAACCCTGAGATTTTTGTCATATCCCTAAAAATATCATTCAGTCTCAATTGCATTCCCAGTAGGTAATTCGTTGTTTTTGTTGCTTAAAATCACTTCATAATTTGCCAACACTCATCAACAACACTTCGATCCGACACAATTCATCTCTTCACTCGAACTTCATTGAATATATTTATCCATCTTCCTCTAGGTCCTTTGGTCTCACTGTTCTTCTGACAGTCTACATTTGGCTCGACTTCTACACAAGCCCAGCATTCTTAGTCATAAAGTAACCACAAAACGCAACTAGTAGATTATTTTCTTGGATGGTACGCGTTGTAACCGTTTGCTAAGTTTGTGTAAGGTTAATGATCATTACTATTATTAGTATTGGCTTGTGATTCACGCACACCTACTTAAGTGTCCTTTGATTGTTGGTAATATGAGTATCTAGAAAGCTTGAAATTCCCATTTGCCGGGGAGCTTAAAGCGTTTTATCGAATTGAGTTGACTAGACTTTACAGCGTACAGTTGGCTCGTTGAACTGATTTAGATCAGTCTGTAAAGACTGTCATGTTTCACGGCACCACCCATAAATCATACGGCATCTTTATCTCTGGTACTATATTCCACCTACGTCTGTGGCTTTTATCACGATTGAGGTCAACACTATATATGCAAGCAAACCACCGAAGCCTATCTCAAAACGCCAACACTGATCTTCCTCTCACCTGGTCCTAACTCATCGTCAATCACAGCACTCAAGCACCAGTTAGATCTATAACTGAATACAGTGAAATCGAAATTTACAATACCAAAGGAGAATTTGTTAAAACGAAGCTGATGCTAAATTACAAAAACTAGTATTTTTTGGTACAATTTATTTAGCGATGTATTTGTTTCTTTTAGTGGCATTCCTTGATGCCGAGATCAAGTCCCTTCTGTTACTCTAAATCGGACAGATTGAAGCGTTAACTAATCGCATGTTCGCTCTCACCCTCAGAGCAAGCTAGCACAGCAGGCGGTGCTGCACTCTGTGATTAGACTGCTCGCTTCTCATTTTCACTTCCGAACACTGCTACACCTGCCTCTTGGTTTTAGCTGCACAAAGACATTGTTTGTGTTGTGTCCTCTACTTTTGAATCTGCTTGAAAGATCTGACGATTAGCTAAAGTGTTGGGCAAACTGAGCATGATAAACAGAAAACCTTTACCCAGTCTCTGGCTTCTTGCACATTCTCCTTAGACCAGACGATCAGAACGTTGATTCAGATCTTCGGAGAGAAATCATTTTTGTGATACACAAGCGGCGAGTTCCTCAACCTCAATAAAGATAAGGTCGAGGGCTTTGCCCTCCTCATTGTTAATGTTCTCCAAGAAATTGATGACTTCAACCTGCATTGTCTCATGAGGATTAGTTCGATTCCCTCCCTTTCCTCTGTTACTTCTAGTCCCGATGTAGACCTATATCCGCACGCCATTGCTGAACGTAGGTAACGGTTACCGCTCAATGGGCATGTACATCTCAATCCTGGAATGGGGAGACCTGGTCACCTTAAAATACGAGGGTTATATGGCGCGGCATGTTGATCAGGCAGCTACTTTGATTAATGCAGTCATGTCTGTTAAGCAACTAGCCACGAACTGACAGTACAAATTTAGTCTCGACATAACATTATCCTCGCTATTTCGTCATTAGGTACGATTTTTTTCTAGTTAAGCCATACCCTGCCAATCCAACAGTCTGAACACGTTGTAATAGTCACGTTCAGTCTGTTCTAAAGCAGTTACCTTGAAAATGGCCGTCGAGTCATTCAAGAAGTTCACATCCAGTCTCTGACATCATTATCATGCTCAGCAAACTCTCGCCTCCATATGCATGTTTTAGATCCAGTGGCACATATGATAACGAACATCTGTGGCAGTACACTTTAACCGACTAGTCTGTTAAATCACTTTTTCTGCTCAACCGTTCATCAGTCGCATTTTGACACTCGACCACTTGAATGAGACTACCGTCTGGGTTTTGTTACAACGCATTACTTCGTGAACGTCTGCTAATTAAATCAAGTTCATATGACGACTACCCAAGCAACTTTTTTAACAAGTTGCAGTGTTGCTACTAAAAGTATATGGATTAGGGAAACCGTGGACAATCAATTTTACAATGTCCTTATGTTTACCGCAACGGCTTTTATCGTGATTATGACAGGACCAATTGCAGTGAATCTCGAGACAAATACATCCTGTATGACTCCAACGTACAGTAATCTCAGATAGCATATTACGAAAAGTCGCTGTAGACCGCACAATAAAGAAACCGGGTCAAAAGTATTGGATAACCATAGTTTCATCGCATGTGAGAACATTTTGCTTGCACTTTTTGTAGAACAAGAGAAGTTTTGTATCTTACTACTCGTTGTTAGTTAGTAGTGTAAGCATTTACTGAATTCAAACATCCCGATGTTCTACACTACTACACAACTATCTCATTCGTTCGGGATAGTGGTCAGTAAGAACATTGTGGACCTCTGGTTGGTATGATGGCTACACACAAATGATCGAACACGCTTTCAGCCTTTATGTTTGGTACAGTGTACACTGTCACACGGACACTAAAGCTCAGCACAGCTGAGGTCGATTGAGAAGCCTAAGCATTCTGAGGAGTTTAATTTAATTCTCTGAATCAAAGTCAAAAACGAAATCAATAGTAACACTTTTGATGACATCGCTACTTTCCTTATTTGGGTTTCAACATCCAGAAACAGAATCTACAACAAAACTTAGCAAAAAATGTTTTCTCGGTGCAGGTATATCTTGAACATAAAACAGGACAAATGAAAGACACTGATTTTTTTGACGATTTCGACCGGATATTGAGGCCAAATGTATTGAGCTATTAAACTGATCATTATCGAATGCAGATTAATCAGAAAGCTAAAACGAGTGAAGCTAAGTAAAATTAAGAAGGATGTTTCTAACAATTGAAAAAAGTCGCACAAGACAGATGGGTACTATGTTAATGTCACTAGGAAATAGACTGATCAAGAGAACCCATTGAACTAAATTGACTGAATTCTGCTTTGCGAGATCGTATAACGTTGGTCATGAATGTGATTCTACTCTGAACCCTAGTTTGAACTCAATGACCTTTTCTACCCCACTGAGAAGCCCTGGGTAATTTATGTACAAACTTGTCCACTATATTATCAATTTGATACTATCAAGTTAGTATGAAATATTTCAGTCTATTATGCTTGCCTTGTTAACTGTTCCACAAAAGTTGCTCGATGAAACTAACTGTTTTCAAACTCAGTAGTACACACCATCTTTTGTCGCTGACCCTCTAATTATACTTAGGTTGGGAAGTATTACTAGAACGAGTAAAAATTGCTATGAGAATTTTGAATGTTATCGTGTTCTTTGACCAAGGTGTTTTTACAAGTAAATCCTAACCAGTAATCATCAGAAAACGATTGCTTGAAAATTCGGGTGGACCATCCTCATTTCGTAAAATTATCACAAACAAACTAATCAATGAAGCTTGGTTCTGCTATTCATATATATCTTTTGATGACACATTGAGTTTATACACATGACAGACACTAGAAAGGCTTTTCTAATTTCTAACAGGAAGTGGTGGACCTACTCGTTTAGGAATTCCATACTTTGGGTTGTGCGCATGTGTGATCCTTTTTCGTCTGAGTACATATTTCTCGATGATAATGACTGATTTCGGCAACTTACGTTCATCGTTTGAATCTGGTTTGTCTAGGCCAGACAGAGAGGAATTGGTGAGGCACATCCACTCGTTTTGCAGTGACTGTATGTTTACTCAGTTACTGGCGATCAGGCGTTAACTTTTACCTGGACTCATTTGCCTTGCCTACCGTGACATTTGGCATGCTTCGTGGTTCTACTTATGAACGCACTTAGGCACACATACATCCATACTCAGTATACGACAGAATGCCAAATGTTTACTTTGCAAAAACTCTGCACAGTAGATGTACGCAGGTTTGTTTCCGAAAGTCATGTGTTAGTGCAGCTGTCGGTGTGAGTCTAAAGCACGAAGATGAGTCAGATCTGGTCAACAAGTCTTTCATCAGTCACAACGGCACAGGGTTTAGCAACAATGATCTATGGGTAGACGTCCTGATCTTTCTAACACGATTTTGCTGGCTCTTATCGTAGTGTTTGCAATGTGGAACCTAGTTCTTATCTTCACAAGAGCAGCACACTATTTCAACTCAGTATAACTGAGGCCAAGTGTAAGAGGGACATTGGGGGTGCACTTATACGGCCACCGGATTAATGTGGAACGTGGATAATCGTTTTGAAAAAGGACAATTTCAAAGTACGAGGCCAGGATTATTAATGATTACGGGTGCCGACTGGCCGGAAGTCCAATGACAATCTAATTGATAACAGCCATGGGCTAAACAATCCCTTCATTACAGACGAGCTGGACACATAAGAAGTTAGTTACAGGTAGACTATCCTAAATTGATTAGGTGAATGACCAAATTAAAAATTTGAAAAATGGTTAATTGATCTCCCTGCATGTCAAACTATTCGATGTTAGAAACATTGAGTCCCTTTTAACCATTTGAATAGAATAGTCAGAAGACACAAATTACGATATAAATTCATTTCGCACACCCTCATCAGTCGTAAACGTATGACTAGCATGAAAACGACCGATGTTGGCCTGGAACACTGACGGTGAAAATCTCAGATAAGATTGGTTTAGATACATACACCCAAAAAAGTTTTCTTAGGTTTGGACTAGACTTTTTATAATAAAAATTAGTATTTGATGAGCATAGCTGAATATGGGCGTTATCTCAATTGGAGTAACGCCAGGCAACAGACAGATGCGAGAAAAGCATCGGTGTTATGCCAATTAACTAACCTGATGTGGAAAACAACTTGATTTATTTCAATACACCTATTATTACTATTACAGTAATCCCAACATAAATGAACGTTTACGGAGACATATCAGAATGTTGCCGTACGAATTGTTCTACTTCAGTAGAGAAAACATTAGGAATATAAACTTACAGGTAACATAAAACTGGCTTAGTTATTGCTAATTTTATGTCGGTCTCCAACCAAAAACTGTTTTCAAATACAAAGGTAGAATCCAACAGTAGAATCTTACTGATAACAATTAGATTTCGGTAGTTGGGATGAGGTAAACTTTCTCTCTTTAAACCAGTTTAACATTCACCACTACGAAGCGGAGTCGAAATCTTCCCACATTGCAACAAACAACAATTACGATAGTAGATGTGGGGAACACTATCACGATGACATTGGACAACACAAGGCACGTTGTTTTTTTTACGTACAACAGCCCAAAATAAATGTTTGTTTACTATTCTCTCTTCGATGTAGCATATGAATCTGCCACTGTCACAGTCATGTCTGCATACGGTGCAAACTGCCACATGCTTTCGGCGAAGATCAAATCTTATATCATAGTCGGCGGTACCGCTCCAGAATTATCTAATATGCTTTCCTCGTCCCATCATTTTCTTCTGCGATACTAGCAAACCTTACTATATGTTGTATCTAACTAGCAAAACTTTTATGTTCATCTCAAAATATCAGAATGCATTTGTCCGTTCTAGAAAACTTCTCAAAAACTTGTTTATCATCTGTAACGTGCGATCGAAATCAACAGGCGCACACTGATTGAATATGAATTGTGTGACAGAGCATGCTCCAATGTTGTTGGCGCCGTTTTAGTTTTCGTTTGTGTAAGTCGTGTGCACGGATTACTGGGCCTTTGGCCCATGTTCGTTTATGTTGTTTCCTTCTACAGAACTGATGCTTGAACCTCTACCTCAGAAGAACGCTTTCCTCCGATGTCTCCACGTTGCCTTAAAATTGGTCCACATATGTAACGGGCAATCAGAGTAAAGACGGCCGGCTTGTTTATTACACATCCAATATGTATTCAATGACTTCCGAATATATCGGTCGGGCTCCCATGTTATTGAAGCATAGCTGAACGGTTTGAAATGATGATTTATCTCATGTCAAATCCATTCAAGTAATCACATCAAAAACAGTTAACTTCGTCGTAAGGTGAAACAATGAAACTAAGCTCATCTGTTTATACAATTCATGCGCAGTTGTCACAATCGAACATGATTAAATAAAGCTTTCCCACAAATCATCTTGAACCATTTACTTGTTACTGTGTCCATGGGTTATAGTATATTGATTGAATCAACTGATGAGGTAGTCAGCTTTACGTTGTCAGTACCATGGTCATAGCAATCCAGTTTCTGGTCTCAAGCACTTGGGTGGCAACTACTCTACCTAGACAGGTTACCAATGGTTATTCGTGTCTTATTTTGACATTCATATTGAAAATCAACGTTTGAATGTTAATCATCTTTACAGTGACGGGAATTTGGTGTGTTCCTAATGGTTAACGATAGCAAGTTTCAACTTTTGTGATACGGTACATTATCACAGAGAAACACTACTTTTCGTAGTTACCATCATGATAGCAATAACCCTTTACTATGTGAAATATTTCCAAGGTTTCAAGAATTGAAATTTCATACACAACGTCAGGCATGTTACTCCCAAATACAAAGATTTCTGCTGTTCAGTCCACTGACCTATTTATATGCCAGTTTCTTGACCTCACTTCAAAACAAATGCTCTATGATGCCGTGATTTGTTTAGAGCATCACCAACACTGTTTTAGTGCACCTAAAATCAGCGTACATTTGACTGTTCTGAAGATTCCAAGCTTTTCATCGCAGTATTGCTTACTGGTCTGCATGGTTTTCATCCGAGATAGCTAGACCCAGTCACATATACTGTTTCTGAGCTCTATGTAGGTGCCTTGGACGGAATCTGTCCTCATCTTTTCTGTCCGTGCACCGGATTTCTATAACCGACCGTTATTCAATTTGTTCCCCCTAACATCCCGCACACAATTTCGTAACACTGCTCAGTTCGTATTCTAGAGTATCCGTTTCACTTAAGCTTGGTGATCATTTTTTCGCCTTCCAAACATGCCGATAATTCGATGTCTTTAGTTCCGAGGTTGTTTCTACTAGAAGTGAACGATGCTGCTAAGTTATCTTCAATATCGATGTTTATCGTCAACGAATCAGAATATGGATTAAATAATAAATTAGTCTGATGAACAAAAAGCAGCTGGGAACCGTCTACAGTGCTCAGCCGCTAGGAGTAGTTAGTATTGTACTGGCTGGAGTGTTCACATATTTGGTCAAATGCGCTGGATTTATGATATCATGGCTTATGTTGTTTTTGTTCTGTACGGTTACTGTAGCTTTTCACTATGGCTCATGTGTCCCTACCTTTATTGTTTCTTGGAGTAACGACAAGATCACAGGAGATTTTCGAGAGCTTATCATCGGCCATCTTGAGACAAGGGAAAGGGTCAATTCAATTTTGTGATCTGATCACGACTTCAATGTGTTCAACTCTAAACTTGAATGCATGTCTAAGACAAGGTATGTAAAATATTTTGGTGTGATATTAAATTCTCTCATCTGACCTTGCTTATCACTTCCATAGATGATATCTGCAATGATGAACCAAACGCAGAGTTGACAAAGTGTTTTTATATAAGCACACTGTTGTTTAAAGGACTACTTTATACAGCAGGGCTACTGCATGAACATCCACCAACAATACTCGCATGTTAACTTCCGGTTAACTGATTCAGCGAGGGAAAATATGTCACCCAATGCATGTAAAATCAACAAAGTGTTCTTAATACTGAACGACTGAATGCTGGGATTCGGTAGGAGAGGTGCGTATTGCTTACGAGTTTCAGCGACTTGGAAAGAACATGCTAATCATTTTCCAGGTTTATATGCAAAGACCATCGAAAACTTTACTAAGTTTCCCTATACTAGCTAATTTGGTTATCCTCACCGTCAGCCTTTTTGATTCCCATATCTGTCCATCGTTTCTCCTTGTCATGATTGACAGCCTCCATTTTATTCCACCATTATTGTCACATCCAAGCTCAATGGACAACACAACAACATCTCCTACTTCCTCACTGTTCCCATACACTGTTGTTCCCTAGGTACAGACCTGGTACCTTACAACGGACAGGATGTGTTTGTTTCCATGTGATGTTCAACCTATCAAAATTCTGGTGTTTACCATAACTGTAATCCCAGAGGACATATGGTTGAGGGTTGGTAAACATAAACGTAAATGTGTGAAACAGTTGTGATCGTATGACAGCAAAGTGTAACTATGTAAACTATGGACAGTTGGTGTTACACATTACTCACGAATGTAGATATTCTTGCTTTAGTTTAGGGTTTTATGTTTAGTCCTCAACGAAGATTTGTAGACTGGTGGCCGCTATTTTAAATCATGACCACGGAACTTCGCCCATTTTTCATTCAGTCATAATTAGTGGCATCCCAACTGGCGAAGTTTGAGAATGACCTTAAACTGAGCATTCATTTGAACACATTCTAACCGCCTGAGCTTCGCTAGCAACCGGGCGACGCTTGCCACCTCTGTACAACACCAAATCAGCTTGTCGAGCACGGAAGCTTAGTAGCACGTGTTTCTGTAGTATATAAGTATACATCAACATGCTGTGTTCCACGCATTTGCTTCAGTTGGCCAGCTTAGAACATAAAGAAGAGTTAGTGTTTAGTCCATCTCTATCTGACATTATTTATGTTACCCAATGCTAAGTAGATCTGTGAAAAGCTTATGTCATAAACAAATGTTATTGTAAACACGGTTGCCTCATGAACAGCGTGTTCGTGGTTCAAGTCCCGGCAGTGGCGATGATATGCACTACTCACGAGCTCTAATGAGTGTGAAACTCGAGTCTAGTGATTCTTTTCGAAAGGGGCCTATGGGAATGCGACAGCTGCGATCAATTGTGGGTGATGTTCAATCTATATGAAAATGTTACTGACTTAATACGATGGCCACGAGCTAAACCACATTGACCGGCTTCACTGGTTACAACAAGGCACAGAAGATAACATTATCAACATAAACATTTGCAATACATGAATGAATAGCTGACATTCATTTTTTAAGCCCCCTTATCATTGAGGTGATGCACAAAAGTGTGTCGTATTTCATACTCACATTTTTATAAACTGTTCGGAAACCTTAGAAAAATAATTTTATCAGCAGCTACAGTGATCAACGGCAATTATTTGAAACCAGAATGGTGTAAATCAGTTGAGCTGAGAAAATTCCTACGACAGTGTTCACTGCAAATAGAATACACTGTGTTCAAGCCATGTGTGTTCTAAGGGGTTAACAAGGATGTGACCTTTCCACTTTCACTCTGTTTCCTCTCCACGTGCAAAAGCATTTGTTTAATCATCACTGTGGTATAAACAGACTTTCTTAAAAATCTCTTCAGTAAGTTATTTTGAACTGTTGTCTATAACATCGATACTCTGGATATAAATATATCATTATAAAGTTACTTATTCCACATATTTCGTGGAACCTATAATACGAACATCGCAACCAAAAACAGACGTTATGTATACGGTAAGAGTCCAGTCAACGTAAGAATTATTCCGTGTTCTAGATCTGTGCTTCGATCACAACAGAATTTTGAATGGAATAATCAAGGAAACGGTTGGCAACATTTAAAAGAATTTTCATGCATAGTCCCCGCTGAGGTTGGTGAAAACACTACAACTATCCAAGAAACACGTTCTTAGATTTCGGTACTTTTTAATCAGGTCAACTAAAGCTAGTGGACGATGGAAAAGCAATGGTGTCAAGTGCATGATCGAAAGTATGCAATGTGGTAACTGTCACAGGATGTCATCAGCGGTAGCTCTAGCCAAGCTTCGCAGTCTAGCAGACCCTGGGGTGGACATAGAGCACAACATTTTGGGCTTAAGTAATTTGTCGTACGTCACTGTGGAAAACTGGGTGAAAGATTTTTCAGTAGAGTAGTAAAGAGTAGGTGTTGCAAATACATCACGGTAGACATGAATGACTTTGGATTACCAATACCTCCTTCATATCAGTTTATCGGAGGTACAGGACTATTGCTTCAGCGGACACTAGAGGTAACCTGGTCATCTTTTTCAACACATTCCGTATTTAGGTCACATACACAGAAAAGCGCACATGGAATTCGAGCATCACATCGGTGGTGGTGGTGTCCGTCTTAGAAACGCTCATCATTGACAATACAATCTGTTAAGAGCAGCCCTAACTACAACGACCCTAAAATACCGTGAGTGTCTGACTGCAGCAATTCGACGGATACGATCGAACTGTTGCAAACGTTACAACTGACATTTTTCATGCGCGACTGCTACGCAAGGGCGAGTACTCGTATACAGGTGTGTGGGCAGGTCGATGATTAGGACAGTTGCTGCGAGTTCGTTTTTTGTTATTGGTCACAAAACCGCATGTAAATAGTGCACAAAACTGTTGCCATGACTTCGAACTGGGACAGTTCCAGTTACCTGTTTGTGCATCGATTGTACCCGCGACGAACAGAGTGGTCGGTAGCATGGTGCATCAGGTAAGTTTCAACAAAGCATAGAAATAAATAATCCTCTTTAGTTATTCATTGTTTAAAGTAATACCGAACGTTAAGCTGTGTCGCTGTTATCATCTCGTGTTGACGCATAAGTAGAATCGTCTGGATTACTGTTCGGGTAAGCCGACAGAAATCGTTTGTTGCAGTTAATCCATGGTTTTCAGTGTTATATGGTCTATCTGAAATACTCCGGTTGTGTCGAAAGTAACTCCTTTAATCCGCTTCCTGAAAGACCGCCGAAAACCGAACGCCTCCTTTGGTGCCTAGCCATAAACCGACAAGTTACGGTTCCCAGCCTTGTCGTTGGCTGGGCCCGTTAGATAGAGATCAGAGGATTGAGATTGGAAGTGGCAGACTATCGGATTACCGATTAAATGGGCCTCGCTCGAGGCGGGGTATTTATACTTGCTGGTTATCTATGTCCAATAAATTAACTATAGAAGAGTTCCAGTCATATCAACAGAGCTAACCTTTATGGACAAAATGCTTGGACAAATGCTTGTCAAGAGAACAATAACAGGCACATGCAATCTGGTGATGTTTGAATCACAGTAGATCGGATCAATAAATCTTTGGTCAATGAAAATCGTCATCGTTCTAAGGCAAATTGAAATGAAATGGAAGATGACAATTCATTTGCGAGTATTTTGCCATTCATCTCGAACTAGTTGAAGTCCTTATGTCAACGTAACTGTCAACAGTATATGCATACAGAAGATTGAAACTCAGCCTGTCATACGTGGGTTAGAATATGTACTACTTTTGTTGCGGTAATTTCTACATCACACAGACAACCCTAGTTTACATCTATTTCCTGAAAATGCTCTTGAAACATGTCCTGATCTGCAGACTATGTTGAATAGGGCATAAATTACTTACAAATTATTTTTTATTTTCTACCTTTGTTTTTGCTATTCGTATCGTGGGGTGCGCAATCGAGGCCTACCTAGTAGGCCAACTTGATGAGCACTAACAACAGCAAAACCAGTTATGTGTTTCTGATTAATTCTGCCTACAATCGCACATTATTTATTGTACAATAGAAGTGAGTACATGCTGTAAGTAAGCGCCTAGGTGTTATCTTGTTGTTTGGTTACATAAGCGATTATCGTGGCTTAATGCGTATCATGGACTTGAACTTTATTTGTCTCACCTTTCCTGTGTAATTGCTATGCTCTCTCACTCTTTCCAATTTGCACATATTGAAGTATGCTAAAATCTACTGAGCAGGAGATAGCTTTCGATATCGCACGTAATTATTTTGAATCTGACATTGTTATTCTACTTATCCACATAGGGGATAGATAGAAAGTCTCTTTCAAAATTATCTCTTCATTTACCAGTGTTTCTTTAAATGCAACCATAGCTTTCCATTGTTGAACACATCTCATCGGAACGTACCAGTAAAGAGGTCGTCGCCGTATAAGATGAACAGAAGTAACTATCTTTCTGATATACCTAATATGTTAAGTCCAAGCACACTGATACGTGTTGCCCTCAGAAGAACGAGATGCCAATCAACTAATCACTAGGCTCATGCAAAGTTAGCCTAAGTTTTTTTCAATTTCTACAAATTGATTAACTTCTCCTTGATATATATATACTAGATTATTGATGAGTAGTCGGAGATTTGGTTTATTTCAAGTTGAACACCACCCACAATTGATCGCAGCTGTTGCATTCCCACAGACTTTCCAGTCGCCCCCTTTTGAACACAATTGCCTCATGAACAGCGTGTTCGTGGTTCAAGTCCCGGCAGTGGCGATGATATGCACTACTGATGAGCTCTAATGAGAGCGAAACTCGAGGCTAGTGCTTCTTTTCAAAAGAGGCCGACTGGAAAGTCTATGGAAATGCGACAGCTGCGATCAGTTGTGGGTGATGTTCACATTGAAATAAACCACATCCCCGACTACTCATCAGTAATCTAAAAATATCGCCTAGCAGGTTTAATGAGATCGGAGATTTCGATCTGTCTAGGAAGTCCTAATCGCGGAGTTATCGATTGGAGTTAACAGGACAGTTACTATTTCTCCATTTCGAGACGATCGGGCAACCTGATCATTACTCACAAGCGAAAGTGGTTGTGCGTTCACATATGATAATTCGGTCGGGTCTAACGTGAGGTCAATGGCACAGTAATAAACA